>QANY01003152.1:1664491-1740245 GCA_003255025.1 Datisca glomerata
CCCCCCCCCCCCCCCCCCCCTATAAAAGACTGATCAATCAAAATAGTTCTCTACATGATATCTTCATTAATTTACATACATTTTAATGCAAGTGGAGTGAGTTTTTAATGTTATATACACTTAATTTTATCTGTTTATTCAAAACCATTTAGAAAAACCTATCCATTTATTTACATACCACTATCTCTATCTTAAGCATATTTCAGGTTGTTCTTTGATGTCTGAAAGTAACTTTACATGTCAATTATTTTTCTCTAGTTTGAAATTTTCATCATGTTTTTTTAAAGCAGTTTTGGCAAGTTTAGGTCTTCCAATGGATCTATAGGTCTACCATTTCATGTTATTCAAGGTTCTAGTTTCCAACCGAGGTGGAAAAATTGCTACGTTGAAGTTACACTTGGGTGCCCCGATTCAGGAAGTGAGAAGGTGCTGCAATACAACAAAAATTCCGTTAGAAACATTGTGAAGCGTGAGGTTGTTGAATCTCTAATTGGGCAAGATGATCAGATAAGATCGCCAGATCATATATCACCCTATGAAAAAACTTTTGTCTATCCAGCTGAGGCATTGCTTGTACCGGTTTTGCAAACGTCATTTGCCAGATCCTCGTTGAAAAGGTATTAATCTTGTGTTGTGCCGTTTATGTTGTCGAGAATTGCATATGAGTCTAGTCAGGATTAGACTTCGGAGGCAGTTGCTGTGCCTTTAAAGCAGATGATTTCTGTGGACTAATCTAGTTATCTTGACATATGCTGGGATATATTAAAAAAATAACCATATGCTGTTGACATTTTCAATTTTTAGCATCTAGCTAGGACCCCATCGCTTGTGTAGTCGCCTTCCCCATCCCAAATTTCTAGATAGGCATTTGTGCTTGTATGTCCTGGTGGTTCACAATGAAGTATAAATTGAGTTGTTAATAGTCCAGTTACCAAATCGTCAGAGGTCAGCATAAACTGTACCCTTTCAAACCTTAATTTTTCTTACCTGCTAGTGCTACTAAAAGTAACGCCTTGTGATTTTAATTTGCAGATTTTGGCTTCAGAATTGGATAGGACCATCGTTGCAGGGTTCATTTTTCTTTATGCATTGGTTAGCATTTTCACTTTCTTTTGCTATTATCCATCTTGTTATATACTTGAAACTTTTTTTTATAGGAAACAGAATTATTTATTTAATTGAAACTTGGTTATACATTTATTTTTTTGGTAGGTTGAATTAGTTCTTTATCAGCTTATGAAACTTGTTGTTGCATGGTTATTCTTGGTCCGTTGGATTTGTTCATTTGGGGTTCTATTGCTTAGATGTTTATATGCACATTTCAATTCTTACAAATGCAGTATGGTGCCATGGATTGACGAAAGTCAGGTGGTTCAGAAAGCTACTTTTTGATATAGAATCATATGTCGTAACTTTTAACCGCCCTTCTTAAGTTTACTCAAATTTACTCATGTTTGCTTAAGGTCTTTGCTTGCTCAAAAAGGATGTTGAATGGTGGACTATGTGCGATACTTGCATTGGATTTTTAAACTCTCTTAAAAAGCTACAGAAGTACTTTTCTATCTTGATTTACCACTTTCCAGTATGAGTTGCATTACAAGTTAATAGTGTATAGGTGTTACTTTTCTTGGAGGATTATTAATTCATGGAAGACGTACTTAAGAATCTCCCTGCATTACAAATAGAGGAAACTGAAAAAAAGAGGCTAAAGACCAACATCCAATCAACTGAATACTAGAAAGCTAAAAGAGTTATATTGATCAATAAAAGTTAGATAGTACATGGAGTATTTATACACATGGATAAGAAAGCTAAAAATACTAAAATACCCTTAAATACTAGAAAAGTAGCAAAGATAAACAATATTATCTAACACTCCCCCTCAAGCTGGCGTATAGATATCAATCATGCCTAGCTTGCGAAGAGTTGACTGTAGAAGAATAGGACCGACAGGCTTTGTAAGAGCATCAGGAGTTTGCTCAGATGGATGAACAAACTTTGTAGAGATAGCTCCAGACCGAATTTTCTCTCGAATGAAGTGAATATCAACCTCGATATGCTTGGTTCTTTCATGAAGAACAAAATCTGAAGCTAAAATTAAGGCCGACTTATTGTCACAGTACAATGTGGAAGGTAAATAGGGCAAGAAACCGAGTTCTCCTAGAATAGAATGAAGCCAAAGAACCTCACACGTCCCTTGAGCCATTGCCCTGTATTCTGCCTCAGCAGATGATCGAGAAACCACAGACTGCTTCTTGCTTTTCCAGGAGAGAACATGATTACCATAAAAAGTACAAATACCAGATGTAGATCTCCTATCTGTCTTTGACCCAGTATAGTCGGTATCAGTAAAGCAAGACACATCAAATGCGTTTTTGGAGGAATAGAAAAGATCAAGACCCGGACAAGACTTCAAGTATCTCAAAATGTGGTAAACTGCATCCAAATGTGAAGTACGGGGAACATGCATAAACTGGCTCACAAGGCTAACAGAAAAAGCCAGATCGGGACGTGTGTTAGTCAGATAAATAAGTCTTCCAACCAATCTCTGATATATACTCGGATTTGCTAATAGTTCATCTGATTCAGCTGAAAGTTTGACATTCGGATCCATAGGTGTACATCCCAACATCCCAGTATCACCAAGCAGGTCTACGTCCCAACATCCCAGTATCACCAAGCAGGTCAAGAACATACTTCCGCTGCGAGAGAGAGATACCTATCTCGGAACGAGCAACCTCAATACCCAAAAAATACTTTAGCCCCCCCAAATCTTTGATATCAAAAGCTGAACTAAGATCTTTCTTGACCTTAGTAATGCCGATACTGTCATCACCAGTCAAGATGATATCATCCGCATACACAGAGAGGATGACACATTGCCCTAATGAATTTCGTCTGATAAAACATGTATGATCAGAGTGACATCTAAGAAATCCCAACTCAAGCACCACTGCACTAAACCGAGCAAACCAAGCCCGCGGAGACTGTTTCAACCCATACAAGGATTTTCGCAGACGACATACTTTCCCTGAATACTCCCCCTCAGCCCGAAAACCCGGAGGCGGATCCATATAAATAATCTCATCCAAATCACCATTCAAGAAGGCGTTCTTCACATCCGTCTGATGCAAGGGCTAGGAGGAGAAGCAACCAAAGAGATAATAAGACGAACAATAGTGAGTTTTGCAACAGGAGCAAAGGTTGCATTGAAATCCTTGCCGGGAATCTGAGTAAAACCTTTGGCGACTAGACGTGCCTTGTACCGATTAACAGTTCTATCTGCATTATATTTAAGATTGAATACCCAACGACATCCAACCGTTTTCTCCCCCTGAGGCAAAGCAACCAAGTTCCAAGTAAGATTATCTTGCAAGGCTTTCATCTCATCTTGCATAGCAGCCACCCACCGTGGGTCTCGTGTTGCTTCCCCAACAGATCGCAGAATCGCAGTAGAATCAATGTGATTGACAAATCCCTGAAAGGAATTGGGCAGAGCACTATACCAAATATGATTCTCAATAGGGTAGTCAGTAGAACATGATAAAGTGAGGCGATTAGGGGGGCGATGGTCCTGCAAAGGATATCGTCGAGAGGGGGGAGGATCAGTACCTTCGTTCGTAGAGGAGTTTAGCACAGGGAGATGAGAGCGACGACTATACACCTTGGTAGAAGGACTTGCAATGGGAGGTAAAGAAGTAGGAGAAATGACGGGAGCATATATATTGGGGGGGTCAAGAATAGGGATAGGACGAGGAAGATCCTCAACAGATGGGCCCCAGTCCTAACACCAATGGAACCAGAAAAGAATGGGGTATTCTCCCAAAAAGTAACATCCAAAGAAGAAATAAACCGTCTAGATGAGAGATTGTAACATCGATACCCTTTGGACTGAGATGAGAATCCCATAAATGTGCAACGGATAGACCTATCGTCCAACTTTGTTCGAGTAGGACTTTTGTTTTGAACAAAGCAAACACAACCAAAGACACGAGGAATAATAGGGAAAAGGGGTTTTGCGGGATGTAGAAGAGCTGAAGGAGTTTGCCCGCCCAAGATTCGGCTAGGAACTCTATTAATCAAATATGTTGCGGTGAGAACAGACATGTCCCAAAAAATTTAAGGAACTGACATTCCCAGGCAACGGGAAATTCCCATAAGGTGGCGATTCTTACTCTCAGCTACACAATTTTGTTCAGGAGTATATGGACATGTAAGCTGCTGAAGAATCCCAAGACTAGAAAGATGAGAGACAAAATCACCCGAAATATACTCCCCCCCATTATCAGAACGAATCGATCGCACAACAGTTTGATACTGGGTTTTGATCATAGTAAGAAATTGTTTAAGCACGTATGAGACATCAGATATTTTCCTAAGCAAATAAACCCATGTACATCTAGAAAAGTCATCAATAAATGTGACATAATATCGGTGTCCAGACATAGCAGTAACAGGAGATGGACCCCAAACATCAGAGTGAATTAAATCAAATGAAGCAACAAATCTATTCATGCGAGAAATATAAGGCTTACGACAATGTTTCGAAAGCTCGCAAATTTCACATTTAAACTGAAAGTGTTTACATGCATTAATCAACGAAGGATTAACGAACAAAGATATTGAAAATTGACATGTCCCAAATGTAAGTCTCTAAAAGAAAAGGAAACATGAAAATAAAAAATAATAGAAGAGGCAACTCGAATAATAGGATCTGGTGGTTGAAGGGGAGGTGGATCGCCAAAGTAGTATAGTCCATCCCGTTCATACCCCCTACCAAAAATCCTCTTCGTACGACGGTCCTGCAAAAAACAACGATCAACAAAAAAAAATGACAACACAATCTAGCGCTTTGGCTAGGCGACTAACAGATAAAAGGTTCATAGCAAATTTAGGCAAATGAAAAACAAAGGTAAGAGTAATTCCAGGAGACAGTTGTACAGTCCCTCTACCGCTCACAACAGTCCGAGAACCATCAGCTAACTGTGCCGAACCTTTAACAGGATCCAATGGTGTAGAAAAAACTAATAACTCACCAGTCATATGATCAGCTAACTGTGCCAAACCTTTAACAGGATCCAATGGTGTAGAAAAAAATGATAACTCACCAGTCATATGATCATTTGCCCCCGAATCCAAAATCCATGTAGGTGACTCAGTACGAATATGAAGTGTAGTGGGAGTACCTGAGGCAGTGGAGGTAGGAGGATCAGAGACAGGAGCAATAGCAATAGTAGGAGTCTGCTGAGACATAAGACGAGACACCTGAGCTTGTAAAACTACTACTTGAGGGAGGACAGATGACTTAGCCAAATTACTGGTGGTTACAGAAGTATTAGTTACCGTTGCCGATCTAGTGAGTATATTAATCTTCTTCTGGAATTGAGCGCGCAACTCGGGATGAAGTTTCCAACAAGTATCCTTGATATGACCATTGTTCCCACAATGATGACCAAATTTCCTTCCAGCTGGAGGATGAGAACTAGAGAAACCACGAGCACCGATGGCCATCTGATCATTATTACTAGCAGTGGCAGGGATGGGAGTCAAGACCGAGATAAAACGTCGACGCTCATCTCCATCAACCATGGCAAAGGTCTCAAGCAAGGATGGTACATGAGAGGAATTACGGATTTGGATACGAAGTGACTCAAATTCAGGCTTAAGCCCCATCAGAAATGCATGTGTAATGACGATCTAGCCTCTTGACTGCTACATGAGCCATTGTCCCAAAATCACTGACTGATTCATATTGAGCCATCTCATCCCACCGTACTATCCAAAAAATTGAGCAACATTCAATCCAAGTCTCTCCTGACTGGCACTAGCAATCTTCTGATACAACTCAAAATATCGAGCCTCATTCCTTGAATGGGCATACATGGCAGTCAAAGCATTCCACAAATCGACAACCGTCTCATTATAGATAAACATATTATAGACTGAAGATTCCATAGATCTAAACATCCATCCCAATATCAAACAGTTGTCAACATCCCACTGGGCTTCCTTTGCATCGTCATCTTTAGGACGAGGAACACGTCCTTGAAGCCAAAGACTCTTTCCCCGTCCACCAAGAAATAACTTCAACGATCGAGACCAAGCAGCAAAATTTCGTCCATTTAAAAGAACACTAGTAACTTTTCCACCGGACACAGGATAAGCCAGATCTGGCTTAGCAACAGCCGAAACAGCAGCATTTGAAGATTCAGACATCACGAATCCAAGAAAGCAATACAAATTACCAAAGAAAATCCGATAGAGAGATGAAGAAAGATTGAACACGACCGTCTATATCATGAAAAAGTCACCAAACGAGTGACCAGACTGTGGTCTAAGCCACAACAATCCAAAGAAAATCCTAGGTCTGGTCAGCACACAGCCTAGGAAAACCCAACCACTTTGAAAAAACAAAGCTGGATAGTAAAAAGAGCTCTGACGGCCGGAGGTGGCGGCGCCGGTGGCTGGTGACGGGTGGAGGCGGCCAGTGGAGTGGCGGTGGTTGGCGCTTTCTGGTGGCTGTGGCAGTGATGGGTGGCGGGTTAGGGTTAGGGTTAGACTTTGATACCAACTAGAAAGCTAAAAGAGTTATATTGACCAATAAAATTTAGATAGTACATGAGGTATTTATACACATGGATAAGAAAGTTAAAAATACTAAAATACCCTTAAATACCAAAAAAGTAGCAAAGATAAACAATATTATCCAACATGAAAATCAATGGCAAAGAACATGGAAATGAATGTTGCAAGGGCTCATAATCACACTTAAATTTACTTGTGTTCCACATGAATGATGTTCTTCAACCTAGTTATGGAAATTCTGTTACTTCACAATCCAAATGAATGCTGGAGGGACTGTTTTTTCTGTTTGCATTGATGCTCAACAATCCAGCACTGTCAAGGGAGTGCAATTTTTGGGACGGACCACTGACAATCTTACTCCCCTAGTTATGAGAATCATATAAGTAGGGTGGAAGGGCTGTGAAGAAAGACATGGGGTGTTTTCTTCTGCATTTTTGCATAGAATATAGCTATGCGGGGCCTGGGGGATATATATATATATATATATATATATCCAGGGCCTTATATATCTTAATATACTACCTAGAGATGTTTAATTCGATCGTAGATTTTGTCACTTATTGCTTGAAATATTTGTAATAGCTCAAATTTGCTACTTAAACGTTATTAGCTGAAATCCTGATGACTTGAGCCTGGTAAGAAATGAAGATGAGTTGTTTGTGAGTTATGAACTCAGCTAGCTGCAAACAGTTAGGTCTGGAATGGGCTTATCAGATGTTCTCTGCAGCCATAATTTTTATAAGAAAGAGCTTGTTGTCTTGTCTCCTTCTGATTGAATTATTATCTCTGCTGTGCGACACTATTCAACGTTATTCTTTTATTGATAGAAGTGTAAATATATTATAAACATAAAGACCCCTTAGGGCTGTACACCGTGAACATTATTCAGTGTTAATTGGTGAGTGGTGTACTAAGTTAATGTCAAGTAGTCGAATGCAGAGATGACATGTCCTTCCATGAGATGCATTGACTCTTTGAATTTGTCAGTATGGGGAGCAATTTATGTAATGGAACAAAAAAGCTGCATGATATAGAATGTGCAAAATTGTATGTGTTGGGTTCAAAATTTTGGAATGAGATGTCAAAAGTGCTGGCTTAAAAAATTTGGAATCATCAATTTCTTTGATCGCGATTTGTTAACCAGAAGATATTTATGAAAGATGCGACTTTTAAGCATCTTGTATACTAAATATATCAGGAAAAAAAACTAAATTCATCCCTTCATTCTTTTACCTAATTGATAGTTTGTTATCAATTCTTCATTATAAGGTTATGTACTCTGACACTCAGTGTAAGTAGTGCTTGCATATCTGCATAGGTACCTGTATTATCAAAAGATGATTTCTAACTTTTTTATTTTCCTTTTTTTATGGTTGTTGTAACTGCTGCAGTGCTGGTAATTTAGATTCTCTGGATGGGTTGTGGACTGAAAGCGATGAAGTAACTGGGCAGCATGCTTATGATAGTAGTAGCAGCAGCAATAGCAGCAGCATCAGCAGCTTAAGTAGTAGTTCTAGTGATAGTGATCAAAAGATGACCACAGGAGGCAGTGAACTTGAGGCTGATGCCGATTCTTTGTCATGCAGACAGTCTGGGTTATCAACTAATGACCAATTGGAGAATAGTTGCGCAAAATTGGTAATTCTTTCAATTATCTCATTTGTAAGTCTTATAGAAAATAACTTCTTGTGGTTATAAAGATGAGACAAACTACAAAATATGGTATCACATTTGATGTTGATCAAGTTGCAGACACGGAAGTTTGATTGTGCTGGACAATTACTTCCGGCAAAGATAAGTATTTGCTATCTCATCATGCTAATAGCTGATGCTTTTACTATGCAACTTAGTGATGTTTTTGAAAACACCATTTGTGCTCGACTGTGGAAGCTCAGCTTTTTACTTGCTCCCCTATGTGAAGTAGTGATACGGTTTTTTTTTGGGGGTAAATTGGACATGTGTCCCAAGAGTTATTTGATAATCCAGTGTTAATCAATTGGTATAAATGTCCTCTGTATAACGAAAGATGTTGTGTCATTTGATATACCATATGCTAGAGTTACTTTCATTCCTGTTGGTAAGTATCAATGGAGTCATTTGACATATCATATGCTAGAGTTACTCTCATTCCTGTTTGTAAGTATCAATGGGATCAGTTTCATGCGATCCTCCATTTTTATTCAACAATGCAATTGACACATTGATTGAGTTGCTCAAAACCTATTCTGCTTTCCCCATTCCTTACCCCTTTCATTTTGATTCCATCTACCTATTACTTACTAGCAATTATACAGCCTTGAATTCTGATTTCTGCAATTGGCTCGTTATGGGCAGTAACTGATTATTTCTGTTCCACACCTGAGGTATAGTCCACTTTTAGTGAACATGGATGTGCTTATATACTGAATCTCACTTGTCATTTAATTTTCTTATAAAAAAGAAAATGAGGAATCTCACAAGCCATCATTATGGTGTTTTTCTTCAATTTTTATGCTGGAAGAGATTACTCTTTTGACAACTTAAATCTGTGGCTTTCAGCATAGCAATTTATCAACTAAAATTTTATTGTGACAGGGGTCTAAACGTCATAGAATGGGAATGGCAAGTTCATTTGATCAAGTGGGTACGGCTACAAATGCTTCAGCTCAAGATGTGTACAAGTCTGATTTTGTCTCCATGGAAGTTAACAACTCAGGCATCACAGCAATTGGAAATGAGCAGATTGGATCTCATTGGGATTGGGATGATGATGACAAGGTTGTGGACATGGATATACTTCTCTCTGAATTTGGAGACTTTGGTGACTTCTTTGAGAATGACACCTTGCCTTTTGGGGAGGTATTTTCCTTGTCTACATCTCAATATGAGTTAGTGGTCGTGTGCTCAGGATTATGGTTATGTGGCTGTGAATTCCTAGTTTTGTTGGTAGTTAGAAAAAATGCAAAAGCATTGAACCTTCAATATCTGAGATAGTTAATTGCTGAAACATAATATCAGCAGTTATATGAATGGTGAAGTCAAACAATGTTATTTTCACGCTTTAGAAGAGGGGGAACATAATTCTATGTTGGAATGTATGTTTTTTTGAAACTTATGTTGCAATACTTGTTTATTTGCGGGTTTACCGTTCACATTCACAAACAAAGACACAATATATTATGGAAACGCTGAGGTACATTTATTTTAAAGATCAGGGTATATACACAACTATTTCAATCAATTACTCAAACTTCTATAGAACTATTTGTGTTTATAAAATTTCCAATATTGAGTTGATTTTAACACTGGTTTGAAGAACAAGATTGCAAACAATTTACTAAATGTGCTCAACTTGTTGGGACTTGTCCAAATATGTGTACATATGTGTTTATGATCTAAATTAAAAAAAAAACTATGTTTCTTATGGAAAAAGGAAAAGAAGAGAGAAAAAAACTATAGGCCAGATTTTCCAACACATCTAGACTCCTAGCATGTATGAGACGTTTCGAACACGCTAGATTGCATGTATTAAATATCATACACTAGCAGGTTTGAGATGTGCTTAGAAAGTCCAGCGATTGTTGGGTCAAATGTGTCCAACAAGGAAAATCTAGCTTAGGAGAGATGTTCGCGCTGTATAGATTCTACTCTATGAAAGTGAAGGGAGGTGTTGCAATACCTTTCTTTATCTCATTGTGTCCTCTTTTTCATTAAATTATCTATTATTGTAGCATTTTTTTCTGGTAATTTTAACGAATGACATCATCATCACTTGCCTTGTGAAGCCCCCAGGAACTGCAGAGTCACAGTCTCTTATGTTTACGACACCTGATTATGGAGATATAGGCAGTAGTCCAGTTGTGGTTATGGATGTATCAGAGCAGATGCTTTTGCCTGTGGCTTTTCCATCATTTGAGAACTTCAATCCACCTCCTCCAGTAGCCACAGAGGAGAATCTAAGCAAAGGTGAACTCATTAATAATGCATTGTCTTCTGGGACAGTGAACCACACTCCATGTTCTACAGTTGAGTTTGATCAAATAACAAAAGCTGAAGCACTGATGACGATTGCTTCTGAATATGGAGCAGTTGAAACACCTAAAAGTGAGGTCTCATCATCAATTTTTAGAAGTCCATATATTCCAAAATCTCGGAAGGTGGACGGTTCGAAGCCAAGTTCAAACAGTTACATGTATGGTGCAACACCACCCTCTTCTCCTTGCCTTGATGGATCAAATGAGAAGTCTGGTATGCAATTGAAGTCAAAAACGAGCTCTTCTCTTCAGTCAAAAAACTATTACACTTATGTGGATAGTGTGAAAGAGCAACATGATAAAACATCCCTTGTCGGTGACAATGGCATCAATACATATGATGGGGTGGCACTGGCTCAACTCTCGAATTTCAGTACTACAAATGCCACTAAATCTGTGCAGAGGAAAACGACTGAAGGGATGTTTGAAGCAGATCATTTTTTTATATCTCAGAAAAATGTGCTTGCAACTGAAATTGAATGCCTTATGTTCCAAGCATCTATGTGCAGGATACGACATACACTTCTTTCTTCAACTAGCCCCCCAGGTTTGAGTAGGTTAACCGGAAGCACTGCTTTTAACCAGATTTCTAGTGATCCAAGTACTATGACGGACATTATTTCTAGCAAGTATGATGTGAAGAAGAAAGAAGCTATACCCAGTAGAATAGCTGGTGACATGGATGGAGGAATGCTGGATGGACCCCTCAATGCACCTGTTGGTGTTTGGCGGTCTGTTGGAGCTCCTAAAGTTTCAAAGGCTACTAAATCATCAGGCATGGAAGTAATCCAGTCCTTGCCTCTTAATTCATTTCTCGAAGAAGGAGTACTTTCTTATGGGCAAAGACAACCACTTCAGGAGCTTCTGGATGGAATACCTTTACTTGTCCAACAAGCTACTACTTTCGTTGATTTGGCCTTGGATGGGGATTGTGGTGATGGTCCATATGGTTGGCTGGCGTTGCAAGAGCAATGGAGGAGGGGGTTCTCTTGTGGGCCTTCTACGGTTCATGCAGGCTGTGGAGGCACCTTGGCTTCTTGTCATTCACTAGACATTGCTGGTGTGGAGTTAGTAGATCCACTTTCCGCTGATGTAAGTGTTTATATTCTGTATGTTGTTTGAGATCTTTCTAAGTCTAATTGTTGTTACATGTTGCTATTTCCGCCACTTTGAGTAGCTTCTAATATGCTACAGGGAAAAATAGGTAGAGATTCCTTATTGAGAATTTTTCGGACATTTCCGTTTCGTAACGTTCATGTTATTAGATGAACCCGGTAAATGTTTTTTCTTTTGGTAGAAGAAAAGCTCTAAACAATGTATGTTCCTCGTGTCAACGAGCCATTTCCAGTCAAGGACTTAGACCATGTCATGTGCCCAATTTTAAAAAATCGACATATGTTTTAAATGCATTTCATATATGATTAAATGTAACATCTTTTGAAATCTTCTCTTTCTTTTTTGTGCTTAAAAACTTCTGTTTTTGAGCTATAGTGTTCAATGGCTTCTGGAATACTGTGTTGCTATTCTCTAGTCCTCTCTTTTATCAAAAGTGACGTTCATAATCATTCTAATATAACTGACCAAAAAAAATCATTCTAATATAGATATGAACGTATATGATCCTAGTAGTCAGTATGTCTGTTTGAGCTGTCATGGAATGTTTTAAAGAGTTTCTTTATTTTTCCCAGGTTCATGCTCCCTCTGTAATTAGTTTGCTTCAGTCTGACATTAAAGCTGCATTGAGATCTGCATTTGGCATTTTGGATGGGCCATTGTCTGTGACTGATTGGTGCAAAGGCCGGTCCCCATTGGGTGAATCAGGAAGTACATGTGATGGGTTTTCTGCCGAGACTACTGTAAATGAATGTAAAGACTCCGCAAGCACTCTATCTGTGGGAGAACCCATTAGCCCATCCTTGTCGTCTGCTGGTGGATCTTACCTCAGAGGTACAAAACATTTTTTTCAATGATGAAATAGTTATTTTAGTGTATTAGAATAATTTTGTTTGGCCCACAGTTACAAGTGCGATGGATGTAGCTAAAGTGGATGAGACATGCCAGAGGAGATCAAACCAAGAAATCTGCAGTTCTGACTCAGAGCTGCAACTGTCTTCCCGTCTAAGACCAACACTTGTTGTTCTTCCATCACCTGCAATACTTGTAGGGTAGGCCTTTTATCTTATTCGCCGTTTTCCGTTATCTGAGAGGAGTTAGAGATTTTGTTTGATCGAGTAATTCGTAAAATGCTAATTGAGTAATTACAACCTTTAAAGCATCATAAGTTTTTTACCTCAACTTCACTGCTTTTGGTCCTTGACGGCATTTGTCTCAAGTGTGATTTCCGGATAAAAGATGGGGTTTTTATGTTCTCTAGTACTTATTCTGACTTTCTAGCGATCCAGCCTATGACCCTATAAGTGCGGGTCATAAAATGATTTGGAAGGCAAAAGCACAAAACAGTTCAGCTTTTTGGTGTTTATCTATAGGTAGCTTGGCAGTTAGCACCGATATGGTTCGGAGATATCCTCACCTTTGTCTTGTCTGCTAGATTATGCAGAGATTGAATGAATGTTTTTTCATTGAGTTGAAAAGCCTAACCCGATCACTTCTTAAAATCTAGGTTTTAAGGAGAGAGGTACTAGAGTTTTATAACTAGTACAGAATGGGCAAGTCTAGGCGACGTGCGGCAACATTCCAACACACCCTGGACCACAACATGGTAGCCGAACTAAACAGCTTACCAAACAATCCGAACTAAGCGGACAAAGAATCGAACTAAAACGGCACAAACAAAGGCCCAACCAAGCTATGATAAAACCTAGGTTTTAAGGAGAGTGGTATTAGAACTTTATATATAACTAACGCAGAATGGGCAAGTCTAGACGATGTGGGACAACATTCTAACACACCCTCCTAGACCACAACACGGTAGCCGAACTAAGCAGCATACCAAACAATCCGAACTAAGCGGACAAAGAACCAAACTAAAGCGGCACAAACAAAGACCCAACCAAGCTTTGATACCAAGTTTAAAAGCCCAGTCCGATCACTCCTTAAAACCTAGGTGTTAAGGAGAGGGGTACTAGAGTTTTATAACTAGCACAGAATGGGCAAGTCTAGGCGATGTGGGACAACACTTCAACACACCCTCCTGGACCACAACACGGTAGCCAAACTAAGCAGCATACCAAACAATGTGAACTAAGCGGACAAAGAACCGACCTAAAGTGGCACAAACAAAGACTCAACCAAGCTCTGATACCAAGTTGAAAAACCCAGCCCGATCATTCCTTAAAACTAAGGAGAGTGATACTAGAGCTTTATAATTAACACAGGATGGGCAAGTTTAGGCGATGTGGGACAACATTCCAACACATTGCACATTTGTTATTGGTCTTTGGCAAGGCCTCTAATTTGTTTTCAGCTTTATTAGATGTCTCCTCTTTGGTGTGATTGTTTGTTTAGTGAACTGAATTTAAGCATTACTGTTTGCAAAGAGGGTAGTATTTTGTTGTCTTGTGCCGTTATGACTAATTTCTTTGTCAAGATGAAAATAAATAGAAGGATATTTGAAGATGTTTTGATTTTTTGATCTAGAGGTTACTTTTCTGCTTCGCTTCATGCTTTGGTTACTGAAAATGATTCATTCATTATTTTTCTGATTGGAAGGCTTATTGTATAATAATTTGATCTTTTATTGGGTTTGGTTGGATTTCTGTTCAACACTTTCTATTTTCCTTTTTTACATCCTTCTTTCCATTGCTGCATTACTTTATAGTTTCTTACTTGAAAAGGGTGAAGAGGATATGTATCAGTGGTGACTTAGATGGTGAATATTCTATTTCTTCTCTGTTTAACCTTGAGTATATTTGGTAATCTTGGGTACCCTATAGATATGAATGCTTTTCAATAGTTATTGGTTATTGGGAAGAATTATTCTTTCAATTTACTTAAAATATTGTGCTTAAAACAATACAATACAAAGGATACCATTGCTAAAGATGCCTTAAAATTATTTATCTTTATAAAAGATAAAAATAGAAAATACTTAAACACACATCTTTCATTGTATTGCATAATCAGGAGATGTAATAATTTATCTGGCGTGGTAGATGTGATTAGTCCATTATTCTGTGATATTTCCTTTGGGAAATGTAAGATTGGAAATAAGATATTTGGGATTATTTCATTTTCTAGGAAATGAAGGATCTAGTCTGAATTACTCATTTAAAAACATTTGATTGCTTGATCTTATAAAAAAGACATTGGACAGCTCAAAAGTCACATGATCATTGAGAACGTCACTTAAAATCTTTAAGTAGATAGACTAGACCAACTTATTAGGAGAGAGAGTCGAATGGATATTTTAGTTAATTGCCTGCTGCAGATTTTGGTGAGAACATGAATTAGTTTAGATTTGTGAAGTAATGATTTCTGCTTGGTCGGGTCATATGCACTATATCATGTTGGACTATTTGAGATTGTATTCCTTTGTTTAAAGTTTCTGTATGGTGATAGGTGAAGTAATGATTTGGTAACAGGTACCAAGATGATTGGCTTAAGACGTCCTCAGGCTGTTTACAATTGTGGGAAAAGGCTCCTCTCGAACCATATGCTCTTCAAAAACCTGTAATTTTCTTGATACAACCAACAACAATGATGCATCATTTGCCCAATTGTATTTTATTTGAAACTGAAGTAGCTCACACGTGTCAATGATTTTGCAATTTTATTGTTCATTAATTTGTTGCAGATTACTTATTATGTTATATGTCCAGACATCGATCCCCTTACTACCGCTGCTGCTGATTATTTCCAACAACTTGGAGCGGGTGAGTATTAGTTTTTTTTCTATCAATGAGTACTACTAATTTACTTTAAATCCAAATACAAATAGCTGCTTTCCAATTTGTGCATTCACTGATGTGAGTTTGAGCATCTGTTTCTCGAAGACTGAGCAGGTGGGCAATATCTTTTGTCAATTCTGAGCTCCTCTTTGTTTAAGGGAGGAAATTTGTGAATTTCTATTAAGAGATAATGGTTGACTTGTATTAACTTTTCATGATCTTAAAGGGAAGAAATTGTACATATGTTGCTGATTAATAATAAACGACTTCTGGTTTCTATTGTAAATCTGTTGCATTTCTGGGATCTCTTGCAGTATCCATCACATGCAATTTTAATTCAACATAATCTTTATCTTAAGCCCATCAATTATAATCTTTCAGAATGTTCTTATAAAAAACGAATGTTAATTCAGATTCCATCTTATTGACTTATCCCCCTTGCTATTTTGGCCTCTTTATGTCCAGTTTATGAGACATGCAAACTCGGAACTCATTCGCCTCAGAGTTCGGGGAACCAAATGGAGATAGATTCTGGGAAGTGGTCATCTTCTGGTTTTGTTCTACTTGATTGTCCTCAATCAATGAAGATTGAAAGCACTAATGCATCTCTTGTAGGCTCAATAAGTGACTATTTGCTTTCTTTGTCTAATGGTTGGGACTTGACTAGCTATCTTAGATCTCTTTCAAAAGCTCTGAAAGCTTTGAAACTTGCTCCATCCTTATCAACGAACCCAAAAGAAGGAAGTGCGGGGTCTTGTATGGTAAGTAGGAGGACTTAGTTGTCCTGATCATCGACATAACAATTCCTGGTTGTAGATTGATTTGTGCTTCCAGAATTAGCCATGCTCTTAACTTGATAGTGATTCAGGGTTTATGATCTACTAATATTATGTATACTAATTTTAATTTGAGTCTTCACTCAGTTCTTGATTTCAAATTTTATTTCCTTTTTTGGTATATTCTTTCTAATTGTACTTCTATAACATCATACATAGTCTCAAAATAAATACTCTTTTTATAAGAAAAACCAAACTCTATAGTCACTTAAGTATTTGCATTAGATCATATAGTATGACTAGACTAAGTTGATTCTGGACTTTTTGAATAGTTGTGGTCGGATGTCGTCTGGTACTTAGTTTCTTCTTATCCTGATGATTGCCGCATGAGAAGATTGAGAACTTGGTGCCAGAGTTACACTTTTATGAAACAAGTGTTGAGCAATGAACAAGTTTCTTATCCTGATTGCTACTCGGATTGAGATCCTGGTGTCAGAATTACACTTTTATGAAACATGTTTTGAGCAATGATCTGAATCTATATTTTCATTCGTTCATCATCAAAGTCTTCTTAAAAGATGAGTTGTGTTAAATGATTCGACGCTAAGGGGGGAATAATCAGATAAGTTCGGTAGAAAGTAATTTTTTTTATCAGTAAAAAGTATAAATATAGTTCGGTAGAAAGTAATAATAATTAAGGATCTTTGGAACACCAGTTTGACCTGTTATTTGGTTTAGCTTTAAAAAGGCTGAAGGGAGAAACTTTACAGTAGTAGAGGACAGGACTGGTCAAGTTTTTAACTTGGCATATAGGAAGACTGAAGGGAGAAAAGGGTTCATGTAACAAAACCAAGTTAGTTTGTTGGGACATTGTTAAATTGGGTTTATTTGAATGTGGAATTCATACTTAAACCATGGAACCAGATAACTGAATCACTGCATGTTCGTTGGTTACCAATTTCTGGAGTTTGAGGATGCAATTCGTAAGTAGATGGTCAACCTTGCAAGCAGCATTGATTCACCCCCCCAACCCACACCCACACACAAAAGAGCTTTTCATGTAGACAAAATATACTGCATGTTAAGGTGGTTTTCTTCATATCGTAGGTTCAATTAGATACTTTTGTCTACTATCTTCTTATTTCCCTGCAAACATTGAATTACCCAGATAATTGCTTCTTTTTATACAGGTTCTGTATGTAATTTGCCCTTTCCCTGATCCCATGTCTGTTCTGCAAACCGTCCTTGAATCTTCTGTTGCTGTTGGATCAGTTGCTCCCCAATTGGATAGAGATAGGAGATCGGTATTGCACAGTCAGGTTGCAAAGTCATTAAGCTGCTCAGCAGCTGTTGATGAGGCATCAATGTCAAATGTTCTAGTACTTTCGGGGTTCAATCTTTCTAAATTGGTACTGCAGATTGTGACAGTTGATGCCGTTTTTAGAGTCACTAGTCCATCACTAAATGAACTTGTCATTCTGAAGGAGATGGCTTTTACTGTTTACAATAAAGCTCGTCGAATATCACGAGGAATCTGTAGTGACACGGTGCAGTCATCATCATTGGCTAGTAGATCTCATTCAGTCCTGACACCATTGTCTTCTTCCATTCCTGGAATGTGGAAAGATTGTGTTGGTCCTCGAATCACTGGGCATTCCCTTCCACGAGAGGGTGATATTGATGCTAGCTTGAGGCCTGGAAGCTGGGATAGTTCTTGGCAAACGAGGGGAGGTTTATTAAGCTGTGATCCCAACAGAGTTGGAGATTATTCAGTTCAAGATGAAAGCCGTTATATGTTTGAACCACTTTTTATTCTTGCTGAACCTGGTTCTCTTGAACATGGAGTCTCACCAACACTGTCTGGAAACATTGGAGTTGAATCTTTAAGGCCATTGTCTGATGAGAGTAATGGGAGCTTTTTCTCAAGTGCATGTTCAACAGGAAGTCTGGACACAGGATCACAAATAGATGGACCTGATACTGACGGCTTTGGATTTGGCCATCAGAAAATTCCTAGCCTACATTGTTGCTATGGATGGACAGAAGATTGGCGTTGGCTAGTATGCATCTGGACAGATTCGAGGGGAGAATTGCTAGATAGCCATATATTCCCCTTCGGTGGAATTAGCAGTAGGCAGGACACAAAGGGTCTAGAGTGCCTTTTTGCTCAAGTCCTGCAGCAAGGCTATCTTATGCTTCAGTCATGTGCTTCTCCTGATACTGGTGTTTCTAAGCCAAGAGATTTTGTCATCTCACGGATTGGAACTTTCTATGAACTTGAATACCTAGGTATGAGTTCTTAATGTTTCTCATTTTTTTTCCTTTTTGCTCACCCTCTAAATGAGATTGGTTTTTTTATGAAAAACAAAAGTTTTATTAAATAAAAATTGACAGTACAAAACAAGTTGGGAGGATGAGCAATCCACACTGAGCTCCGGAAAGACGAATTAATATGCAAAAACATCCTCCCTATTTGAATTAATCATAAATTAAGGAAAATTCTTGAACTCCTTGTTTGTTAACCACCCAAGAAGAGATCATAAAGTGAATCTTGTCTCACAAAGAATCAATATCCTCCAAAACATCTTTGAAAATCCTCCTATTCCTCTCCAACCAAAGATACCATTAAACAACAATAACCTTGGTATACCACAAAATCTTGAACTTCCTGGGAAGCTTCAACGAAAAATTAGGGAGTAATATTTTGATTATTTCAATGATGCATATGTTTCTCTTTGTTTCTGAATTACTTTTACGGTTTAATGTGATGTCGTATAATAGAGTTATAATGCAGTGCGACAGTATTCTATTCAGACGTGATTGTTTCTTGTTTATCTTATTATTTATTACTCATTGAGGTTAATTTTAAAAAGTTGTTATTCGGTCCAAATGCTCATTCTTCTTTCCATAATGGCACTAATGTTACAATTTCTCATTTGATTATAGAGTGGCAGAAAGCCATTTATTCCGTCTGGGGATCTGATGTAAGAAAATGGCCCCTGCAACTTCGGCGCTGTTTGCCAGATGGAATTTCTCCAAGTAGTAATGGAACATCCTTGCAGCAGCAGCAGGAGATGAATTTGATCCAAGAAAGAGCCCTACCTTCCTCTCCTAATCCACTGTATAGCCCTCATTCAAAACAGTCTGGTTTTATAAAAGGTAGTGTGGGACAACCTGCTGTAAGAAAGCAGCTTATGGGTGGCCATTCGATGATTGATAGCTCAAGGGGTCTGCTTCAGTGCGTGCAGAGCATCAGTTTTGTTGCACTTTCAGTTGACCATTCTATACAATTAGTACATCAAGCAGATTCTCCAACTTCTGGTAAGTTGTCAGTCTTCTATTTCGTTCCATTTTTGTGTTCGTCACTTCCCCCCCGCAAAGCACCCCCACCCCNAAAAATAAAGTAAGAAGATAAAAGAATGAAATTGTTCATTAGCATGCATTAAGTTTCTATCAGATGCACGTGGAAATGAGTACAAATCTTATGTTACTTGGAAGCTTCTTGTAGGAGGAACTCAAGGTAGTGTTAGTACGGGTCAATCGAGCTATTTGGAAGGTTTCACCCCTGTGAAGTCACTTGGTTCAACACCTGCTAACTTCATTCTTATCCCGTCACCTAGCATGCGCTTCCTGCCCCCGGCTCCACTTCAGCTGCCTACTTGCCTCACTGCTGAATCTCCACCATTAGCCCACCTCCTTCATAGTAAGGGCTCTGCAATTCCACTTTCAACTGGTTTCGTGGTTTCAAAAGCTGTACCTTCTATGAGGAGAGACTCCAAGAGCAACATCAAAGAAGAATGGCCTTCGGTTCTTTCAGTTAGTCTCATTGATTATTATGGAGGTAATAGTAATATCACACAAGATAAAAACATCAAAGGTGTTGTCAAGCAAGGGGCAAGGAGTTCGAGCTCAGAAACTAGAGATTTTAAAGTTGAGTCACATTTAATACTTGAGTCAGTTGCAGCAGAGCTTCATGCTTTGTCATGGATGACTGTTAGCCCAGCATACTTGGAGAGGCGAACAGCTCTGCCTTTTCATTGTGATATGGTTTTGAGACTTAGGAGGATGCTTCATTTTGCTGACAAGGAGCTCTCACGGAACGCTGAAAAATCATAACATTAGCTTTAGAAAATTCAGAAAGAAAGAAAACAGCCATTGATATAGTTGTTTTAAAAGTGAGGTTTGAATAAGATGTGCTGTATTTTGATCTGCTTTTCTGTTATCCTGTACATTTAGTGTAACATGTTTTTTTGTACATGTAATATAGCCAGCTGATTCTTATGTTCATTTCTTAGGAAGAAATAGTTAGATCTGACAAATATAGTTCTGCCTGTAGGCTGTAGATTAGGGTGAAAATGTACAATGTAACAATTGTAAGGAAAACCCATTTGAACGAAGCATTATTTAATCATTCACTATCATTGTTCTTCATATTTTTTGAACTTTATTATATGCTTATATCACACCACTTTGGAAAACGAGAGCTGTTCTGAAAATTTGGAAGAGCAGAGAGAGAGATCATGGCTGGCAATGATAGAGCAGGCCAACACCTAAGTAGGCATGACAATATGACCCACGAGTACCTTACCCTAATGGATAGGCAATGGAGGTTTTAAAATGAGTTTTATATTAAAAAAAATACTCATATGGGTAGGGTAACTCTACATAAATGTCCAGTACCCTACCGTAATGGATAGGCTATGGGAGTTTTAAAATAGGTTTGGGTAGGGTACGAATATATATAAAAATATCCATATGGGTAGGGTAATTTTACATAAATGTCCTTTCTTAATATTGAAGATATGACCGTTTTTGATAAATGACATTGACTGAAATTTTTAAAACATTTTCCCTTTCTGCCCTTGTCTTATTCGAAGAGTTGGTCAAAAGGGTTTTGAACACAGAATGTGAGCGGCTTTCGTTCGTGGTTCGTGATTCTTCGTCGCCGTTCGCCATGGGTCACTCTTTGATGATTGCTTGTCGTTCATCAACGACTATTCGTTGTCGTTCCTACACGAACATAATCATTCTGTTATTCTTTCAAAGCAGCAACGAACACGCGTGTTTTTCTTTGAATCAACGACGAAGATAATGTTATTAGGGTTTAAAATTGGTTGTTTATTCAGGATGTGACGCATTGTTAGGGTTCGTTTTCGGATCTAAGGGTTTTTCTTCATTATTCATGGGATCTAAGGTTATTCTGGTTTTTTCACGATGTTTTTCTGGGTTTTCTGTTTTTTTCTAAGTTGGTTTATGTGCGACATCAATTTTTTTCCGAAACTTGTTCTACGCGATGATATGTGAGTTATGTACCATATGTATTTATTTATATACATTACATATATTCAAAACAAAAACACGAACAAACAAACAAACGAACGAACGAAAATAAATCAGTATTTAAATTAGA
Source organism: Datisca glomerata (assembly GCA_003255025.1). NCBI lineage: Eukaryota > Viridiplantae > Streptophyta > Magnoliopsida > Cucurbitales > Datiscaceae > Datisca > Datisca glomerata. Next base: position 1,686,123 of record QANY01003152.1, read on the forward strand.
TGCCATAATTTATATACATTACGCATAACTACTGTAAGATTGTTCAATGTTTTCATATTATTCTAGTATTCATAGACAAAGTAAATCAGTATCTAAATTAGGTACCATACGTATCTAATTTATGTACCATACACATAATTGCTTTTCTTCTTTCCGTTAAATGATGCGTTTCATTAAAGCACAGTCACATGTGCTGTAACATTACGTGTATTGTAGCGCACGTTTTAAGCTTTTTTCACTAAGAACCTAATGGTAAATGCCAACCATTTACCCATTATTTACCAGGCCGTCTGGCCATTTTTGCAATAAAAAAATTAGACGGTCATTCCCTCCCCCCCCATATATATATTTAGAAGCCAAATAAAATATATATGACCATGAACAAGTTTAGATTTATAAGACCTAATTGTATTTTAAATTATGTTCATTTTAAGTTCCGTAATTTGAAATAGTATGAGAAATTTTGATATGAATATATGAAAATAGTTTCATGCTATTTGTATTTTATTGTTAATTATAGATTACGGGTAGAAAAAATTCACCGGATACCCATATCCAAATAAATATTCCCCATACTCTACCCATAAAATTTTTATGGATATCATATCTTATCTATTGACACTATCTTTTCATATCCTACTTATTGGCACACAGCTTTAACACAACCAGATTTTACTTAGCTTTTCGTGGGGGCAATACAATACGGACCAGTGACCCATGTGCATGGAATATGTTATGACGCACCCTTTTTCTTCGCTTTCTCCCTCCATCTCTTCTTTAAGCTGTGATAAATATAAAAGGCTAAAATACAAAAACACTCATGTATATTGTTTTATAATAACATCCCTTGCACAGTTTTAACTAATTTTGTCCCTGAACTTTAAAATGTTTGTAATTTAAGTTTCGAAGGACTTCAACCAAAAAACACATTTATCTGCATTCCTAAAATCACTCAAAAAAAGTTTGAATAGCTATTTTAACTATAAATTGAGAGGTTATCAGCTGCATACTACGTTGAGCCAAAATATAATTAACGGACATGTCACATTAATTTTTGGTATACGAAAAACTCATAAGATGAGAAATTGATTGAACATGGAAAACTTGTGAGTCCTATTGTAAATGATTTTTTTTAGCTAATCATGGATCAAAAGAAAAAGTATTGATAAATGTTGATTTATATGAGTATTAATGAGAGAAATAGAGAGAATTTAAGAACAAGAGAATGTAAAGAGTAAATGTTCTGAATTGTACTTTTTTTAGTTATATTGAATCCATGTGTTTCATTTAATATACGGGCCTTATATAGGCTTCGTAATTTACGTGAGTTGATTAGAATAATAATAAAATGAAGGGGGATGATTATCCTCCTCTACGATCTCGAAGACACTCATTATGCTAGAGATCACACTCACTCATGTGGATCTTTCTGCTAGGTATGAGCCCATTTTCGTACCTTATTTATCATTTTCATCTGTCTCATTCAGCCGCCAATCAGTCACAGTCACTTGAGGATTTCTTATGGTTCGAGACAATCAGTCGTAGCCACTTGGTGGGAGGTCATCCTGTCTCGTCTAAATCATTCAGCTACCTAATCAGCCATTATCACTTGATTGTCATTCCAATTCCCTTTCGTCTGTTCCCATAATTTTTCTAATCATTCTCTTTCAGTTCTTTCAAAGCTCAGCGAGTGTCTTGCCCGTTCAGGATGGTTTTTTGAGTCTCAGGTTCCTTTTCTCGTTCTAGTGGCGTGAGCCCTCCATCAGTCTTTTCCCATTCTCGAAGGTGTGGGTCCTCCATCAGTCTTTTTCGGTTGACCAGTCAGCTTTTCTCGTTCTGGTGCTCTTTCCCATTCTTGATATACGTCTGACCGTTCTTTATTTGTTTACGGGTGTCTCACGACATCAGTCTTCTCTCCCATTTTCACTTTTCTGCCACTTTTTGCGATCCCTTTAACTGGCCCTACTTGTCTATGTGACAATGGGTATTTTTTACCCGTTCATTTACCCATATTACTCTTCGTCGATGCTCGTCGAAGTGCAATGAGAGTTCCCAACATGTGTCCAGCTTTGGGGAGTGGTTATTCTTGGATCATTTTCACCTTTTCGTTACTCCTTTTATCTTGCAAAACATTAATTGTTGTGTAGAAAAAGTTAACATTTTTGAATAATAAAATGGCATACCATTATTGTCTCATTTCTGTGGTTGCTGACACGCTCCTCGAAAATTTCATTCTGTCTTTGCTTCGTGCCGTCTTATCTTCATGTGGTAAGATCTTGTCGCTAGACGCGTATGAGCAGGACTCTCTTTCGTTCATCATGCATGTCGTTTCATCTGCCCATTCTCATGTGATGCGTATTTCCAAGGCACATGTCCCATGTTTTGACAATTGTCACCTCGTCACTCGCCTTTTTGGTGCCAGTCTGTCTTCCCATGCGCCACTGTTCTCATGTCCTATTGAGGTAAATTACATCTTATTCTCCTCTCTATCAGATTTCTCTAGCCCCTATGTATATAGCCCTAGGGTAAATCTTCATTTCTCTCCCATTTTCCAGGAGTTCTTTAGCACCTTTAACCTTGCCACTTCCCAATACACCCCTAGTACTCATTGGGTTCTCATAGAGATTGAAGCCCTCAATAGGAGGCATAATTTGAACATAAGTGTAGATGAGATCCGCGCTGTGTACATAGTAAAAAAGCACGGAACTTCCTATTATTTGACTCCCCGCGCGAGTGAGAAGTGGGGAGGACTAGTTATTGACCTCCCCAACGAGGATAAAGGTTGAGAGGAGGGTACTCTCCTCATAGGTGGGAACTGGGGTGGTGACGGCCGCTGGACCATCCCCTAAATCTGGGGAGAGTTTAATAAGTAGTCGGAGCTCCCCTTCCTTTTTGTATTTTTCGCTTTTGTTTTACTTTGCCGTTTGTTGTTGTTTTTTGAATACTAACTTGTTTGTCTTCTGCTTTGTGCAGACGAGAATTTGAACATGAGGTTTTTCATTCTGAAGGACGTAGCCACATGACTCCGTGACTCTTACAGTTTCCCAGAACAAGATTGGAAGGACTTACTTGATCTGAGGTGGGAGATTGAAGTTGTTGTTGCCCCCATTCCTGATGCGGAGACCATCGTTCCCTCATCATCAGTTTTAGACATCCCCTGGGCCATTCCCGTCACCGTTCATTCTTTTCGTTGTGCTGAGCCATCTAGTTCCTTCGACACCTCAGAGGAGAAGGAATGAGAGGAAGAGGACGAGGAGGAGAGGGAACAGGAAGCAAGGTGAAAAAAGGCTAGGAAACATGAATCCTTGTTCTGCTTTGCCTGTGAAGAGCCTGAAATGTCGAGGCGCCTATGAAGCAACTTGTGGGGGACGCCTAGCGAGAACAAACGTCAGAAAACGGGGGCTGCCAGTTCGTCAGGTGGCGTCTCAATTGATATCACTCCACCCATTCCCACTTCTAATGTTATCCTGCCCCCATCACGGTCGACCTCTCTACCCCCGTTATTGAGGTTTCTCCTGTTCGGGAGAGGACTATCACATTCCCTCCCCTTCCTACTAAGAAGTCAACCCTTCCTTCCTTTGGTTCCCAGCGTTTATTTGAGGAGACGGGTTTCTAGAGGTGGCGGCGATACCTTGCGGCTCCACGTGTCCCTACCGATGTTAGCTTCCTGAAAGATCCCTATTCTTCATACATGGTTGTGAATGGATCGTGTCTGATGTGGACGTTCATGCACTCCGCCAGATGTCTGTCTTTGATAAGGTCTTCTATTGAGTCATGATGCATGTATTTCTATTTCCTTTCATTTCTTTACATCCTTAGTTCTTATATGTAACTTCTTTATCAACTTGTTTTACTAAATTTTTTTGAACTGGCTGTGACTTATCACAATGGGCATCAGGAGGACATTCATTCCATCGAGGAAGAGATGGTCAGTTGGAGGAAGTAGGTGATGGAGACTACCAAGGCTCATGGCGCCGTTGTCACAGAACGAGATGACCTCAAGAAGGTGGAAGCTGATCTTCAATTTTCCTTTCCTTGCATTTTTCCTTTTCTTGTATTTTTCATTTTCTTTGACTAGGTCCTTTAATTATTTTCCACACATTTCAAATGAAATGACATTTTCGAGCAAGTTCTGTCTTTTTCCTTTTATTCTTAATAGTAGTAACTTTTCCTGTCATTCCCAACTACAGGAATAAGTTTTCCTAACAAACACTATTGAAAGATGATTCCCTTTTTTCAAACATTTAACGGAAATTTCCTTTTCTCTAACACTTAACGAAAATTTCGAGAAGCGATACTTTAGACTAAAAAACACTTTAGGACGTATAAAAGGATTTTCCTAGTTACCCATTTTCTTCGTGCCCATTTTGCCTTCACTGTAAAATTAATTTTTTTTTCTTGTAACTAGTTTCCCTTTTCTTAGTTCTTAATCAGTTAGATTTTTTTTCAAGCAATGTCTAGGCAAGAGTATGCTTACCCGTCTTGTCCGTTTGTACTTTCCATCCGTGGAGGCTGGAACTCCTTTCCCATTTTTTAATGTAATGGGTTTGTTCTTCCGTTTGATGTAATTTCTTTATTCCTGTTGCGATGAAGCGGGCCCGTTTAAGTCATATGTTTCCATGGTTTTTTTCTCTTTTAGTTATTTTTCCTTTTGAGAGTAGAACTTATGTGATGTCCCTCTCAAGGACTTTTCATGCCTCTAGTTCCTTCTGAGAGTATGACTTATGAATTGCCCCTCCCAAGGACTTTTTATGCCCTTAATTTCTTTTGGGAGTAGGACTTATAAGTTGACCCTCCCAAGGAATTTTTATGCCCTTAGTTCTTTTTGGGAGTAGGACTTATGAACTGCTCCTCCCAAGAACTTTTTATGCCCTTAATTTTTTTTTGGAGTAGGATTTATGAATTGCCTCTTGCAATGACTTTTTATGCCATTAATTTCATTTGGGAGTAGGACTTATGAACTGCCCATCCCAAGGACCTTTAGACCCTTATTTCTATTTAGTAATGATTCAGATGAGGAGAGAAGATTTGCACCAATGTTTTTACGTGGAAGACCCTTACGGGAAAAACCCACGGGAGGGGTGTTTCACTATAATGAGTTTTTACATTCTTTACACAAAAGATTTTTCAGATGAACCGCGTTCCATGGTTTCTGCAATTCCATTTCTTCTCTCATTTTTAGGTGGTAAAAGTCGCTTCCTCCTATTTTGTAGATAATGTTTGGTCCGTCCCATGTTGGCGCGAGCTTCCCTTCCGTTTGAAGATTTTTCTCTGAGGACCAGATCTCCCATTTGAAATTCTCGCTTCCTTACTTGTTTTTTGGAAATAAGAGCTCCTTATCTGATTGTAATGGGCCATCCTGATCAGGGTCGTTTCCCATCTTTCTTCTACTTCGTCAATATTGTTCCTTAAAAGCCCTTCGTCTTGTTGTTCACTTAGCTCGGATCTGATGGTGGGGCTCCTAATTTCTACGGGAATGACTGCTTTTGCTCCGTATGCTAGCGCGAATAGGGTTTCACCTGTTGTCTCTCTAGGAGTTGTTTTGTATCCCATAAAATTGTGGGTAGCTCTTCCACCCATCTTCCTTTAGCGGATTCTAGTCGTTTCTTCAGGTTATCAAGTATAACCCGATTTGATCTTTCTACTTGCCCGTTCCCCTGTAGATAGTAAGGCGTGGAGAAGTGATTTGTGAAGGTCTTTTCAAAATGTCCTTACTAGGTTTTCGGTGAACTAAGTCCATTGTTAGATACAAATACATGGGGGATCCCGTTCCTGCACACCAAGTTTTTCCATAGGAACCCCTTCACTTCTTCCTCATGAATTCTGGCAAAGGCTTTTGCCTCGATCCACTTCGTAAAATAATATGTTGCTACCACTAAAAAAATTATTATGGGCACGTACCATAAGGAGTGACCCAGCAATATCCAGGGTCCACTGCATGAACCACTATAAGAAAAATAATTTTTCCTGGCAGTTTTACGGTGGCGGTTATGCCAACCGCTGGTAAAAAATAAATCGGCAAAACTTTGGCGGCGATTCTTAAAAACCACCACCAAATTTTTTATGTGTAGTGGTAGTTTTTAAGACATTTTATGGTGGTTCTAAAACCGCAGCTAAATAACCTTTAAATCCCTAATTTTTCTTTTCGCCCAGACCTTTAAATCCATAACCTTTGATTGTTGTCTTAAATTAAAAGAAATGAATCCAATAATATTTTGAAAGATATAATGAAATATAATAGTATATCATACCATCCAATAATATCCAAACAAAAGCAAAAATTAGAAAAAAATAAAGATAAATCAAGCATGATCTGTTATAATCTGTAGTGATTGCAACTCGTGTGTCTCTATTTTGTACCTCAATTTGTGACTCTGATTTTATTGTGAGTTTGATTTTTATACTAATAACATTATCAAAGAGAGACACAACTTATCACATTTTGTTCACACTGGTGAGGATTTGAAAGATCAACCATTCATCTTTGCATCTCAAGCACGTTTTATGTATTACGTATAAGATCAGATAGATAATGATTGACATGTTGTGGTGCATACAAAACCAAGAGACATGGGTGACATGGGTGACCATGGTGATGAATTTTGAAAGTGATACCTCATTTAGAATAAGTCTTACATGAGAATAAAGAATGTGTCAATTTAGTTAGGACAGATGTTGTTGGTGTAACCATAGAAGATACAATAATTCATATGAATGTTGATTTTGATCAGAATAGTAATGACTCAATTTGATCATGCTACTATTTGAATTAGGTATGTCTTTATTTGATAGTGTTAATATTTAATTTTAATAAGCTGTCTCTCTTTGATAATGTTATTATCTATTTTGTTGTGCAAGTATAATCATCATGGTTTGTGGTAGACGTTTGCGCATAACTGAGGACGATTCTGTTGGTGATCAAGATCCAACATGCGACGCTCCTACTGAACTAACAGGTATAACATTTTTTTTATATTTCATACAAATCATTGTTCTTATTCATATAATGTCTAACATACAAAAATAATGTTTTATACGTAAGTAAATCCTACTCTTCGTGGTCAGACACGATTAGCTCATATATAGAATCTATTCGAAAAGAAGAAAGTGAAAGTTGAATTTAACGCAGCAGGACAATCGATCAATGATCAAGGATCTATGTATATGAGCTATTTGGCTTCACTAGGATGCACCTACAATCTATTGCCTATCACCTATGAAAATTGGAAGAAAATGCTTAAATGAGATATTGTAAAGGTATAAATACTTATTTGTAATTGTCTCTTCCATTATGTATTTATTAACTATACCTTTGTAATTTTTCAGAGTAAATGGGAAGTTACCGAAACCAACCGAAAGTTTGCATTGTATTCAATTAATAAGAGTTAGAAGGAGGACAAAAGTAAATTGAGAACAATGAATACGATAAAATATCCGAGTGAAGAAGAATGTCTAAGACATATTTTGTTCTCTTCTGAAGGTGTTTGTTCCATGTGCAGAATATGAGAGAGTTAAGTCATAGGTCCATGACTTCAAGATGGTCAAGTTCAACTTCAATCCCAAGTGGCGTATCTTATGAAAATGACACAAGCATAAAATCCTTCGTTCTCACTTCCCAGCGGTGATCATTTAAGATTTTTAAAGAATATATATTTTACGTAATTATAAATTATGTTTATTCCAACACTAATACTAATTTTTTTCATTTCTTATGTGTTTATAGGATTCTAAAGATTCTCTGTCAACTTCATGATCGCATAAAGTTCAGTGAGGATGGAAAATACTGTATTTGCTTAAGTTTGAACTTATATTACTTTGTCTTTAGAATTTGTGAATGTTTCAATTGATTGATTCTGAATCTTTAAAATCTGTGAATGTTTGAATTTGTAAACGTTTAAAATGTAAAAAATATGTGAATATTTGATTTGATGGGCTCTGAACTGTTGAAATTTTTGTATTGATAGATTTGAAAATCTGTGATATAGAATATTTTCTAAAACATGTATTTTTTAAAATTATGGGATATTTAAAAGATAGGAAAAAATTCTGGCCAAAATTTCAATTTAAAGCGGCGATTTTGGAGCCTATAGAGATAGTTTAAAATCGTCAAAAAATATTTTTTCTTTTTGTTTCTGGGCATTTAGCGGCGGTTGGATCCGCAGCTAAATAATATTTATCGGCGGTTGTAAACCGCCGGTAATGAGAAAACAAACCGCCAGAAAAAACCGAGAAAATTTCTCCAGTTTCTGGGCATTTTGACGGTTTGAAGCGCCACTAAATTATCTTTACCGGCGGTTTAAAACTACCAGTAATGAGAAAAAATTGCCTAAAAGAAACTCAGGAAATATGTTTTCTTTCCGTTTATGGTCATTTGGCGGCAGTTCAAACCACTGGCGAAGACACCTCTTTGTCGGCGGTCCTCTGACGGTTGGAATAATCACCGCAAAAAAACTTTACGGTGGTGAATAAGGCGACAGTTTTGGAACCACCGTAAAAATTTTTGGTGACGATTTTAAACGCCGCAAAAGATGTATAAAACCGCCGTTATTATCAACTTTTCTTATAGTGAACGACCAAGGACTAGCCACAGTTTTGAGTTCTCCAAAAGCCATTTTTGCTACGGGCACGAAACGCAAACACTTGGCACACTTTTTCGCATACTGTTTGGCATCCTCATGAATTCGGGGCCAATAGTATCCTTAATTCATGACTTTACAAGCCAGTGATTTGCCCCCATTGTGGTTTTCGCATATGCCCTCATGAATTTCTGCTAACACATACTGGGCATCCTTTTCCCGTAGACACTTCAGGTACGATCCTGCAAACATTTTCTTATATAATATCCAATTAACCATCATGTACCTGGCACCCCGTTGTTGCACCTTCTTGGGAAGTAGTTTGTCTTTAGGAAGCGTTCCTTCTTTAAGGAAGCATATTATGTCGTCCCGCCAATTGGGTTAACTTCTACATGAGCCACGTTTTTTCATAAGAGCGAAATGCTTGGCAACTTTAGAAATTCCACGAGGATATTCCTTTTATAGGGGAAACAGAGTAAAGATCCCAGATTTTCCAACATATCTATGTGCTTGTTCTTCATCCACGGGATGGATCTCGTAATCTTTCAACGTACCGATGAGGTCCTTTACCCGTAGCAAGTAATTCATCATCCATTCATCTTTGGCTATGTATTCCCTTGTGACCTGCTTCACAATTAACATGGAATCATAAAATATTTTTACATATGTTACCTCATATTCCCGTAGCAGAGATACTCCCGCAATCAGTGTTTCATATTCCACTTCATTATTTGAAGCATTGAACTTGATGGAGATGGAGTGTTCCAATATATCCTCAAAGGGGGTTTGTAGTACTACCCCCGCCCCTACTCCTCTATTGTTTGATGCACCTTTAACAAAGAGTTTTCATATTCCTTCTTCTTCCATTGACTGGGTTCTCGTTCAACTTCTCATTCCGTGAAGTCTGTCAATGCTTGTCCCTTTATTGAAGTTTGAGGCTCGTAACTGATATCGTACTGGCTCAACTCGATTGACCATTTGGTTATCCTTTCGCTTGCCTCTGTCGAGTGTAGGAGGCTTTTAATGACTGAATCGATTAACACATTAATATCGTGGGCTTAGAAATAAGGCATTAACTTTCGTACAACAGTTGTAATGACTAGTACTAGTTTTTCCATTCTCTTATATCTTGTTTATGCTGCTGCAAGACTCTTGCTCACGAAGTACACATGTTTCTGCTTCTTTTCCTCTTCTTTGATGAGTACTGCACTAATTGCCCTCGTTGAGACGACTACGTATAGCAGAAGTTGCTCGCCAGGAGTAGGTTTGGAGAGCAAGGGGGAGTTGCTAGGTATTCCTTAATCTTGGCAAAGGCTTCTTCATATTCTTCATTCAAGCCGCTCTCAGAATTCTTCCGCAACCTCTCGAAGAAAGGCTTGCATCTGTATGTTGACCTAGAGATGAATCTGTTCAGAGTGGCTCATCTTTTCGTTAACCCTTAGACCTCTTTAAGGTTCTGCAGGGACTTCATTTCTATGATTTCCTTTACCTAGTATGGGTTTACTTCGACTCCCTATTGTGTGACCAGGCGCTCGAGAAACTTTCCCGTCGGTACTCCAAAAGTGCACTTCTATGGGTTTAGCTTCATGAAATTTCTTTTTTGAATAGAAAAAAGGCTTCTTCAAGGTTCTGAATGTGGTCTTCCTGCTTCTTACTTTTGACCAACATGTCATCAGCATAGACTTCCATATTCTTCCCGATCTGCTCGCGTAAGACTTATTTCACAAGCCTTTGAAAAGTAACACCTGCATTCTTTAGACCAAATGGCATGACTTCATAACAATAGACGCCGTACTCAATACTGAAAGAAGTTTTTTCCTGATCATGTTGGAACATTTTCACCTGATTGTAGCCTGAGTAAGCATCCATAAAGATGAGCAATTTATGCCCTGAAGTGACGTCCACTATTTGATCAATCTTTGGCAGCGGGTATTCGTCTTTGGGGCATGCCTTGTTTAGGTCAGTGAAATCTATGCAGATCCTCTAGTTCTCGTTCTTCTTTCGCACCATTCCCACATTAACTAGCCATTCAGGGTAGATTACTTCCTTGATAAAATCCATTGCCAAGAGCTTCTCGACCTCCTCTTTGATCGCTTGATTTCGTTTTGGGGTAAAACTTCTCTTCTTTTGTTTTATAGATTTTACAGAGGGATTCGTGTTTAACCTATGGCAGATGATCTCTTCTGGAATGCCGGGCATCTGCTGTGCCATTGCTGCAAATACATCTATCTTTTCCTTTAGAAATTTCACCAACTTCCTCTTCTCATTTTGCTCGAGACGGGGGCCAATGTTGGTCATCTTCTGGGTTCCTAAACATATGAGCTTCGTTTCCTCTCCCGCCTCGCACCTCAGGCCATCTTACCCATTTTCCTGTTATTGCTATAAATCCATGGGTCTTTTTCCTTCAGCCTTCTTCATAGCCTTTTTCTTAGCGGATTCTAAAGCGGTCACTAAATAGATACGAGTCGCGGCTTGGTCGCCTCTTATTGCTTTCACTCCCTCTGGTGACGGGTACTTCAACACTTGGTAGAACTTTGAGGGTATGTTCTTCATCTTGTGGAGCCAGGTCCTCCCCAGGATCACATTGTACAGGGAGATCATTCTGAGTACCATGAACTCGAGTTAAATGAATCCGCATTCACCGGGAGAGTCAGAGTTCCTTCCGAGTAGCTGATGGCTCCGTTGAAACCAATCAACGGCTGTGAAGTCCCTTGCAACTTTTGATCTCCCATAGACATCTTCTCCACGGTTACTCGTTATAGGATGTTCACTGTGCTTCGTCGTCTACTAGGACTCTCCTCAATAGGCAGTTTCCAATTGGTATTGAGATGACTAGGGCATCGTTGTAGTACATGTCATGCTCCAGATCTAAATCATCGAGCACCAGCGGCAGATTCCCATTGACGTCTGAGGGGTTTTGCCGACTTCTTTCTAACATTGGCTGCTTGCAGTATATCTTCCATTCCTTTTTCATTGTTCCTTCTTGTTCTGTTAGTGCTAGAATCATGTCAACGATGCGGAGGAGCTACTTCCCATTGTCTTGTTTGTCTTCCCCATGACTATCTTTCTCTACCTCTCGCTTCTGTTCATCTTTCTTTATGAATTGACTAAGGTACCCTTCCTTGATAAGTTGTTCAATATAATCTTTAAGCTGAAAATAGTCCCATGTGTAATGCTTGTTGCTCTTGTGGTAGGAGCAGTACTTGTCTTTATCCATGTGGCTTGGTTCCTTAGTGAGTGGGGCTGGTCTTTTCAGCTAAGGTTTATCTTTTATTGTCTCCAGTATCTGGTTGACCAGAATGGTCAACAGTGTGTAGACGTTTTCCCTTGGGTGGACTCTGTTAAGATCCTGTCTTGGGTACATGATTCTTCTTGCTTGATATTCTTCCCATCTTATCTTTCTGTTCTATCGTGCTTCCTTCTTTCGGGTCTTACACCTCTTTTTGGTTTTTACGATTCCTCTTTCTTCCGTTCAACCGTTCTATGCATACTTCTATTTTCATCCTATAGAGTGATGTATGCTTACGCCCGTTGTAAACCTTTTGCCATAGAAATGGGCTTCACTTTGAACAGATCCTCAAAAAGGGTGATTCTAGGCCCAGACCTCGTCGAAAGGCCAATCTGGCGAACCGGTCATCACAGTTCTCGACCTTGGCCATCTCGTCTTTGAAGCGATGAGTGTACTCCCATAGGAACCCCTTTCTTTAGTAGAGATTGTCATCAGGTGTTCCGAGTCTTCTATGATTGTATGGTAAGTAGAGTATTACTCTATAAAAATGGAGGACATGACAGCAAAGCTCACGATTGAGTGCATCGGCAAGGAGTGATACCACTTTAAAGTTGTCCCGTCTAGGCTAGTGGGAAACATTTTACACATCAACTTATAATCATGTTAGTACATCGCCGTGTCTTGTGTGAATCGTCGAAGATGGTCTACGGGTTGAATTTTTCCTTCGTAGCATTTGAATCTAATAAGTTGATCAAGACTTGGCGAGAAAGGCAATGCTAAAGCAAACAATTATTTCCTGTTCGTTTAAGAGGTCCTTCTACTACACAGTCAGTGATATGACATTTGGTTATGATCCAAATGAGTTATATATGATCCAAATGAGATAAATGGAACATAAATGAGATACATTATTTTAGGTACACTTAACTCAAAAGAGGTAGATATAACACAAATGAGATATATCATCTTAGGTACCTCATTAGGGTCATATGTACATCCAAATAATATAACTCATATATGTTATATGAGCCTCATTTCATTACCAATATACTTCAAATGAGATGCATTTACGGCATTGTACTTCAAAGACCCCATAAGAGTTCAATGATATAGACGAATAGAGTGAATGTGGTTCATCTAATAATTGCATTCATATCTCTTGTTAGATATTTCTATATAAAACAAGTCTTTGTACCCATGAATTCCCATTATGAAACTAATCTACTGGGCATAGGAATTCACCTAGATCCAGTAATTCTTTTCAAACTTGTTTTCTTTTAGAAATGGTAACTAAATTTGAATTATATTAAAGGATTTTTTTTTCTGTAAGGTGTTATAGAGTAATTCAAAATATCTATTTTGCTCATTGAAAAGGAATAGCCTGATTAGCATAAGATAATCAAGACTCCACATCACATCAATTCTACTCCTCTCACAAATTTCACCTTAGAATTCCCCAACCTACAACCCATCTAAACCAACCCATTTCCGGGTCCCCTATTACTTTTTCAAAAAAAAAAAATGAGCTATGTGCATTGGTCAAAGGAACCCAGCTGCACCAAATCTTATATGAGGGTTGACACTTAGTTCTTATTATGAAATATGAAGAACATCGTCAAACACATTTAGTGTTATTAAATGACTATGGAGAGTTGAACTAGTGTTATTGGAGAATTGAAATTACTTAACTAGCATGGAGTATATACGATCACACAACCCAAATGTTTGAACATCTTTTCTTTCTTTATTTTTCATCTCTCATGTCCATCTTTGTCAGGTTTCAATCCCAAATGTTGTCATAAATCTATGAGTAACTGAACTTCACCTCTAAATAAATCTCTAATGAGAAAGTATGATGACTCAGAAAGGAAATCATTAAAAGAAAAAACAAGATGATAGCATGAAGAGTAGAAGAATATAATTTATTGACACAAATACATTGAATCCATATTACAGATTAGATGAACAAAAACAAAGTAGATTAAATGAAAAAAAAAAACATCATCTCATCACAACATAGGATACGAAAATATACAAATGCCACCAAATAATTCAATCACACCCAATTCACCCTACCAACATTAATATAATAAATTCACTAAAACCTGAGAATGTCATAAAAAATAAAAAAAAATCAACCAATTTCACTCTCTCTCTCTCTTCCTCTTTCTTTTCCTCATAATCATGAAAATCCCAATGTGTATGGCTCTAAGAGAGAGAAAGAGAAATGGAATAATGCAATCTAGATATGGGGTCATTCATTCATTCTTTCTTTCCTTGACCAATTCAGAAGAAGAAGCCAAAGGCAAGGGCTGCTAAAGAAGCAAAGAAGGTAGGCACAAAGACAGCAGCATCAGATGCAGGGCTTGGCGCTGGAGCCTCTACAGCATCTGCTCTCTGAACGGTGGAGAAGGCCACCATCATCACTACCAACATTGTCACTACAACCTTCAATTTTGCCGCCTCCATTTCTCTCTTTCTTAGAAAATTACAGAACAATTCCCCTTGAAAATGAGAATGATATTGATCCCTTTTGAAACAGATGAATGGTAGAGAAACTGTGTAGGGAAAGCACTAATTATTGTGTGTTGTGGACCTGTGGTTGTGTGTATTTATAATGAAATATCACATGTGTGTGTGTGTGTGTGTGAGAGAGAGAGAGAGAGAGAGAGAGAGAGAGAGAGAGAGAGAGAGAGAGAGAGATGTATCATTTCCATACAGCTGTAACAAGAGGGTTTGTGGGTATCCACCTTTGGCTGTCTTTCTTAACTACTGTTTTGTCATTTAAGCATTGTTTCTCACTGTCTATTTACTAATTTATTTTTCTAATGTGATAATCACCGTTCATTAATTTTCTTCTTTTGTTTTTCCTTCTCCCTTAACTTTCTAGCTTGGTATGAACTCATTGAACTGGGTGGCCATGAGCTGTTGATTTTAATTAGACAGTCTGTTTCTTTCTTTCTTGTTTTTTTCATTTTTTTGGTACCCATAGTTGTTTAGACCAGTTTAAGCGTTCATCGATTAATCCCACGAAATTCGTAAATCATACTCACATAAGATTTTTCACACAAATCAGAATAAATTTTTAGTAGCAGAAAACGTGACTCTAAAGAATCGTTTACACCTGATAGAATTCAAACCTTAGATGAAATGAAAAAACCTTCAATTCCAAGATATGCACCACTTAAGTAAATCTCTTGAGAATGTAGTTTTAAGGATTCTTAGTCATAAACACTCTATACTCTCCATAAGAATAATTTCAAAGTAACTTCATATTATTGTACAAAATAAAAAACAATCTAAGTGCCTTAATGTATTTTCATGAAATTTGAGAGAGGGAAATATGTCCATAAATTCTGCTAGCAACTAGGACAAGTTCACAATCAGGGGATTGAGTTTGTATGTCTTTGATCATCAACGACAGATAAAACAGTTTCATGATTTTAGACCGTACTATCAGATTTGAACGGTTCAGATCGCGTCAAACTATTTAGGGAAAAGATAAAACAAAATAGTTTTTTTTACTTGTTAACATTTCATCCAAACCGTCTAGATCTCTTTAAATGATTGTGATCAAACATCCCTCTGCATTGCAGTACAATTACCGAGAATCTCAATCCCAAATAGGACCATAAGTGAATGTGGGTGACACATGAGATGTTGGTCAAATAAATTATAGCAAAAAGGACAAGTTGTTGTTATCTTTTAAATGAGTCTTAAGGAATCTGTGACACAATATATAAAAGAAATTGTTAAATTAAATTACAGCAAAAATTGCAATCACAAAATTGAGAAATGGGTCCCTAAGAAAAACTGTGAATGAAAATCCCCTTTTGAAAAAGCATGTTTTTTCCAATTCAAATATAGCATTTATCATGACTCATTCACCACCACCTTCTTCTTCTTTTTTTCTTTTTCAACACTTCAACTTGACAGAGAGGGAAATGGAGTTGGCTTTACTTTTGGAATACAAAGTAACGGTTATGAAATTTGAATGAGTCAGGAACCCACTAGAAGACTTCCACAGTATCACAAGCAAAACTTGGAGAAGGAAAAACGAGAGAAACATATGAAATCAATTAAAATCAAAGTTGGGTAGAATCCGATTTTGACAGGTTGAATAGAATCCTAGATCGATTGAAATAAATTTTTTTTTTCATACCAAGCGGATGTGAGTCATTATTTTTTATTTAGAAGTTTAAGTCTATTTTTAAAATAACCATCTATTTTCATCAAAACAGAAACAATTTGAATTAATATTTATGAATTTTTAAACTAGATAAGTTATTTGTGTGATTTACCGTTTTCTTTTATAAATTTTCTTTTGGGCATAGCTTAGGTTACTTTTAGCTTTAGGTTGGGTCACCCGTTTAATTAAAGAAATGAGTAAAGGTTTTAGATTAGGTCACCAAATGACTTTACATTTTAAAATATCTCCATGACTAGATGTTGTATTCACACACATCCTTGTAAATTATTGTTGTGTATTCTACAAGCAAAAATGACTTTCTACTCTCTCTCTCTCTCAATGAATTACATTTGGCTAGAGGATTTGATTAATAGCTTAAAATACTGACCTCAATGATGTATGAAAAGGTTATTAATGTAAGGAAAAATATAAATGAAGTTTCAAATAAACAAGTTTAGTGGAATCCTTTCTGTCCAATGTCTTGCAGTGTGATTCCCTCAACAATTGGATGAAAAAACTTAACCCAACTGCTCTAGAAAGACTAAATCCCAAATTTGTGATTGGAAACCTTTTGGTCCATTCTGAGTTTTGTTTAACATTTGAGTTATCAGTCCCATTCCTCACTGAAAATTCCACTTATAATGGGTAGAATCCTGAATAATGATGAGGAGGAGCTTTATACAGAGGAATGGAAAACAAATTGTGAAAATTCTACCAATAGATTGAATGGTTGAGATTACTCAACTACTACGTCCACAAAAAGCAACAATTACAAACATATTGGGTATATTTAAGTAATCGAAAGAACTAGCTAGGTTAGAGTAATAATGTGTTCGATTTGAGTTGTATATCTTCTCATATGTTATGGAGCCACCCATTTACACACACTACTTATGTAGCTCAATTATCGTATTTCATATGCTTTGATTTATTAAACAAATTGTATTGATATCAGAAGAGGAAATAGTTAAGGAGAACGTCGCATGCCTTTTAAAAACACAATTTCATATTCAATCAAACTAAAAATATGAGAAGATAAGAAAAAAAATAGTTAGACTAATCATATCTTGACCTTTGCTATAACGTAAGTGATAAAATTACAACTTCTTCTTATCCAACAAATAGAGAAACTATTAGCTTGATTTAATTTCCTAACAATATCATTAACTAAATTGCTAAGCCTCCAATCTGAACAGCTTTTGGATTGGATCCAAGATACTACTACTTTAGTCGATTCAATATAGCATGAAGACCAAATTGAGCCCAAAGCCCAATCTAGCCCAAAATTTATGGCAATTAATTCAGGGCTTTCATTAGAAATATGCCTAATAACATAACAAACGTAAAAAATGCGACAATTAGAAACTATCATAAAAAATAGCCCAAAAGCCGCCGCTTGTACCATTAAAGAAAATATAAAATTAGGCTTCAACCATCTCTTTTCAATGAAGATGAGGATCCACTCACAATAACTATTTCTCCTCTCCAAATTCTAAATCACGCGCGTCTCCTATCCATCCAGAAATTTCGCAGAAAACCTCCATTGAAACTGCTCCATCAACACTGCACTACTGCCGTAATACTAACATAAACAAAGGTATGTAGAAAATATACTTTTCCAACTTCTGTACAATCAAAACCTATGGTTTCTAATGAGACGTTTTTAGGTTCAAAAACTCAGAAATTGTCCAAAAGAAAGTATCAAGAACACAAGAAATCTTGAGATCAAGCTTCGATATTTTAGGTATACATAGAAAATAGAAGGATACGTGTTTTTTATAACATATAATGAATTTTTATTATCGAATAATTATTAATATAACATGTTACTTAGTTATCTATATATATATAAACTGTTCATATAATGTATATTTTTATGATATTATTATATCCAAATATATACTTCAGTGATAAGTGTCACTATATACCATGTCCTAAACTTTGTTACTTTGTTTAGTTTCTTTCTTGTATCACATAGTAAAATATTATTATTGTATAAACTTTTAATATAAAATGATATTACTAGTATATATTATAATCTGTTAACATAATGTATTATCAAATACATAGTTAATTTGCACCCAGTCTATGTTTTGTACTTTTAATCTGTGGTATTTCATTTATTTTTTTAATGGGAAAGACAACATATCATCATTTTTGTGAGTGATAATTTGTTTATTTTAATCTTGAGGTTACTGAATATATGATGTGTATTTAATATACACTATATTGACAGGAGAATCCTTTATTATTTCAGAACCAATTTTGGAAGCCATAAAAAAAGGGGAGAACTGCAAAAATAGTCCATTTTCTAGCTCAAGTTGCAAAAATGTCTAGAAAATTTTTTATTGCAAAAATTGTCGAAATATGGTATACAATTTATTTACTGCTGTGTAATTTTAATAAATAAATTATTTACCACGGCCGGATTTCAGCCATTTTTGCAAATAAAAAAATTACCGGCCATTTTACAACTCCACCCCCCAAACCTGCTTTTTCCTGCTATTTTCCGTACAAAAGGTCTTGCAATATTCAAAAATTGATGTCGTTCCAACCCTTAAGGATAGTCTAGGTTCCCAACTCGAAAAGTTTAAGCAATCATGCTTGGGACACATACTTGACATATGGTCGCAAAGTTCCACTCTCAATTATGCTTGCACGTCATCCGAAGATGTGTAAGCATAATCTAATAGATGAGTTATACTTATTTTCAGTGGGAAATTAGTGTCGTTTGTATTGAATGAATTTGCTATAATAACAGGACTGAATTGTGATCCATTCCCTTTCATTAGGAGAGAAAAGTTACCTAGTGGGTCCTTATTATCATCAAGTTTTAAAGGTGATAGATCGATAACACACAAGGACTTGAGGGTAGCTTATAAGGCAATGCAGAGGATGGATGTGAGGAAAAGTTAAAGTTAGCAAATCTTTATTGGTTGTAAAATCTGATCCTAGGAAAATAAGATGGAGCGAATATTGATTTAGATCATTTGAGAATGCTAATTAATGAAAAGTTGTTTAAAAACTACTCGTGGGGTAGGCTTTCCTATAAAATAACGTTGGACTACATAGGTAGATTCCATCGTAAACCAGATTCAAAGATGAATAAGTTTATGGGCTTTTCATTAGCTTTGATAATATGGGCATATGAAACGATTCCAACATTATCACCCGGTGTGAATAAATATGCCAAAAAATGGAAAGTTCGCTACCTAAAATTTACAATTGGGAGTCAACAATACCACACTAGAAATGGCTGATTAAAGGTTTAGAGTTTAGGGTTTAGGGTTTAACGTTTAGAGTTTAGGGTTTATGATTTAGGGTTTTGAGTTTTAAGAGTTAGGATTTTAAATGTTAAATTTTAAGGTTGCTACTTTGCAAATATTATCTCACACTACTTTATTAGTCATCTTAATATCAAGTTAGTTTTAACCATGTTATTGCCATATTTGCATGTTAAATCTGCTTAGGTTCAATATATTACATATTTACACTAGTCCCCTGGAGAACGATGCTCATTTACTAATTTATTACTTGTTAACGATATGTGCACTTACATATACACAAATCATACAACACTCCCTAAGAGATATTTCTTCTTTGAACTTAGGGTTTAGGGTTTTAAGGGTTTAGGTTTAGGGTTCAGGGGTTTAGGAATTAGGGTTTAGTGTTTTAGATTTTAGGATTTATGGTTTTAGGGTTAAAGGCTAAAGGTTTAGGTTTTAGGGTTTTAGGATTCTAGGTTTTAGGGTTTAAGGTTTAGGGTTTAGGATTTTAGGGTGTTGAAGACTGTACAAAAGGAAAGGAAGATCTTTTTTCTTTAAGCTTAGAAGAAAACTCACATGTTCTAAAGCCCATTGAAGAAGCGTATACACAAATCATACAACACCCCCTAAAGTTATGTGTTAACAATACATGCACTAACACATGCTTTTTTCTTATAATGCAACCACACTGGAAAAGGTTATGCCCTCAGAGTGTGTGTATTGATATTTTGATATGAAATTTAATGAGAATTATATTTTTCTTATAATTATTCCTTTAAATTATTGTTGAATAATTTATATAAATATCTAAAAATTCAATATTCATTAAGGAGATTATGATCTTGTATTAGTACAAGAAGATTAAGATCATAAATAATGAATAAAACTATCAGCAACATATTAGAGTATATAATCTTTAATGAATGGTTGCTAGTAAGGTTCACTAAGCATTATGAATGCATGTGATCTAGATCTGAATCCTTGATGTGTATAGACATCTTAGTGAATGTACTTTATATAATGAGATTATATATAACTGGACTGATTTGAATTAATATCTTTATTAACGTACCGTTTATCATAAAAATTTAATACACATCAATTTGATGATCATATGTAGATCAGTCTGAATTTTAACTAGTCATGAACTCATATGCATGTCTGCTGGATCTTTTGATTCACTCGTTAAGGGTTGTTTGTAAAATAAGCTAGTGATTTTGTTTTAGAGATTCAGTGATGTGGATGGCTGAGAACATGATTTTACAATATTTGAAATTCAAGCTTTCCTAACGGATCATATATTGATTCTCTTAAGTGTTACTTCTGAAATTGAATGGTTATTGAGCTCAAATTTATAATAAAATTATAAATTAGCCAATCACTAGTGGATTAATGGTACTTAAGGATCAATAGGTATTTAGATGGGTAAAATGATAATTTTGACCAGCTCTAATTTACAATTCAATAATTGGAGCCCAGAACTATATGAAATGATTATATAAGTGGACTACATGAGAATACTTTGTAAATACATTCTATGATCAATAATTGTTCAATACCATATATATAGTGGAGTAATAATAGAATTAATAAATAAGATTATTTAATTAAAAAATTTAATTAATAATCTGATTTATTTAACTTAGGATTATAGGTACATGGTACTCAAGTCACCTTTGTGTTACACAGTCTAGGGTGTGAATATTTCAAGATTGGAGAACATGACTGACTTGCAAAATGAATTTTTGTTTTAGGGCAAATATATAATTATGAGATAATTATGTGTGATTAATTAATTAAAAATTAATTAATTGAATTATATAATAAATATATATATATATATATATATATATATATATACACACACACACATAAATAATTATCGATTATTTTTTAAATTACATAAAAAATTATATATACATAAAAAATAATTTTCAATTTAAGAGGAAGAAGTCGAATAGTGAACGATTTGTTGCGATATTTGTTGATAACTCTTGTGGTTGGTATTTGCGTGCCTCCAAGTATACATGCATAGTGATTTATAGATGGTGAGGAAGTATATTAGTGAACATTCTTACTCATTAAATATTATACAAAGTGAACATAGGTAAGCTAGTGCTATTAAGATCAGTGAGAGTTTGAAGGAAAATTATAAGGTTGGTTCTTTACAAAAGAGTCATCCAAAGGAGATTGTTGTCACATGCGTGTGAAACATAATGTTCTTGTTAGCTATCATAAAGCTTTGAGGGGAGAGAAATTGCTATGGATTCTGTTTTAGGATCTCTTGAAGAATCATGTGCTGTTATTCCTTCATTTTTTGCAGCATTACATGAAATAAACCCTGGTATGATACAATTCATTAATGATTAATAATTTTGTTACTGTTAGTATATAATTTTTGTTGTGGATTTTAATGGGAGACTCAAGTATTGTTTTATGTCTATTGCTGCGCCTTAGATGGGTAGAGACATTGTACACCAATTATATCGTCGACGTCACCTTTTTGGAGGCCAAATATGTGGGCATTTTGTTATCTGTTTGTCTTTTAGATGGTAAGATCCAAATTTTTTCACTAGCATTCTCTATAGTTGATTCACAGAGTGATGATTCGTGGATATGGTTCATGCATAAGTTATATTTTGCATTGAAGATGTTGTTTATTTAGTTATTGTGTCTGACCAACACACTAGTATTTTCAAGGCTATTGGTATTAATTTTCCTAATGTTATCATGGAGCGTGTATGTACCATCTATGTCGGAATTCAAAGACAAGATTTAACTTGTCGAATAGTATTGATCCCATTTTTTATGCATTTGTTAAGGCTTACCTTATGACTTGACTTTGAGGGTCATATACGGAGTTTGGAGAAGATGTATCCCTGAATTTGTTCGTATTTAGAGGGAGTTGGATTTGATAGATGGGCACGGGCTTATTTTATTAGTAAGCAGTATAACATGATGACCTCTATCTCGAAAAGTATTAGTAATGTGTTAGTACAAGCATGCGAACTTCCTGTTATAAGGTTATATGAATTTACACATCAATTATGTTTGAGATGATTTTACAAGCATAGGACGACAGTATCTTTTGTGAAAATGAAGCTTACACAGTGGGCCGAGGATCATTTGAGGGAAGAATACGTAGGTACTTGAACTATGTCAGTATGTATTATATACTTTAATTTAGTTATTATATGGTTCTATTTAAATTTATGATTATTTGTAATTTTTGTTAATGTGTTTCAGGTTTGTCTATTTGACATAAATGAATTTCATATTAGTCATGGTTATGTTGTGTATGTTTTGAATTCGGCTAGTCGTACATGTTCATGTTGGAGGTGGGAGTTGGATCAAATATCATATGCACATGCTTGCGCTGTCTTTTGCAAACATAACTTGAGTTTATTCATATGTTAGTGATTGATTTTGTGTACGGAATACACTTCAACCTATAAAGGTGTCATTCACTCATTAGGGAATTTGAGCATGTTACATGTTTAGGATGAAGGACAAGTAAAGATACTACCTCCAAATGTGAGACGTGGAGCTGGAACCCCAAAGAAGCAACTGTCTTCCATCTATATGTGAAACTAGGTGAAGTGTGAAGTGTAGTCGTTTTGGTCAAGTTGATCACAACCGAAAAACGTGCAAGAACCCAATTGGTATTCCCTATTCTAGAAATTGCAAGAAGACAAAACATTAATGCAACATTTGACATTTTTATTGGATGATGATCATTATCTTTATTGGATAATGATCTATATTGAATTTCTAGTTTATTTGTTTATGGAAATTTGTTGTCTATAAGTTGTCATTTAAGATGCTCTTTTGTATGGACAAACTTATGGATTTTTTTATTTTCAATATTATTTTAATAAAAGATTAGGAAAATTATATATATTTTTAAACAAATTAGAAAAATGATATAGTCGGTGCCATGTAAGTAAAACTGCCTCTTGAATAGGTGATTTAGGGTGTTGTGGACGTATTGGCGTGGGAGGAGGAATGCTGTGGAGCAAAGAAAACGCCTCTTCAAGACACAAATTTTCCACGTTGCATGACAATCTTAACTATCTCAAGTTTTTAAACATGGCTACAGATGAAAATTCATGCTGGGGAAGTTCGCATTTTTTATTTAAGAGTGTCAAAGTTGTACAGTAGAAGTATACATTAATTAATATACTCATGAATATCAGCCTGATTATTAGCGATCACAGTTGTGTTTACTTGCAATCGCCGTTCTATATTGGACATGGATACAATATGCACTTGAGTGAGAAGTATACAAATTGGCTGATTTTCTCTCTTTGTTGTCCCAATAGGTAATCGCCTCTTAGAGGCGATTTCCCTTGTTTCCCATCGATAAACCCCTCATCTGATTTCTCTCCTTTGATTTCTCCAAAGCGGAACTCCTCTTGAAGAGGTGAGTTCTGCTTTAGCAATATCATGAAATCGCAAAGCAATTTCTCTGACGCGTAAAAGTTAAAATCATGTCTTCAAGAAGCACTATCCCACGTGGCCAAAAGTGTATCATTTCCTAATTTGTTTCAAAACTAGTTGATTTTAATAATTTTTTTTAAAATGAACTATTCACATAAAACCCCCAAACTTATTGTTATGCATTTGATTTTGGATTGATGTTTTTAAAATTGAATTTGTGAATCTGCCATTGTTAAAAATGAACTATTCACATAAAAACCCCAAACTTATTGTTATGCATTTGATTTTGGATTGATGTTTTTAAAATTGAATTTGTGAATCTGCCATTGTGTGTACTGTGGTCATTGTAGACAATTGTGTTGTTGTACTGTCTTTGAGGGTTTATGAGTAAACATCACTAGATTTTTTACATGTAAATAGAGTATTTACATTCATCTTTATGAACTGAAAAAGGTGTTCCCTATTTTAACATCATACCCCAATTTTTCAGCATCTGTACAAAAATCATCATCATAATGACCAGCAACAGTGAATCATCATAATACTAGCTATTTTTCCATTCACAATAATAATCATCATACTAGATTTTTTTTATTCAACACAATGAGCAGCCCTCAATCATCATGGTACTCATAGCATAATCAACATTTAACTGATAACAATCCATGTATCAATATCTAGACTTTTAACTAGTTAGTAGCCTTATCAACTAGGATTTTAAAACAAAACCAAGTATCAATATCCAACATAAACTAGCAGTCTGATGAGATGTTCAATATTCGTAGACTTTGAAAGAAGCACATCTAATCAAACTGTGAGCTAAGAGAGAAGCTTGGTCTCTCTTCTGGGGATGTTGACCTTTTCACCTTCTTATTCTCCTTCCACATATGACGATTTTAGAATTGTACTTTTCTCAACCAACCATCTTTTTCTTCCCATTTTTCAAAGATGTACATTTTCTCGTTAGATCCTTAACCAGCATCATGTCTTCTTCTTGTCCAATGTTTTATCCTTGTTCACCATTGTTATTTTCATCATTTTTTATTCATTATTATCATCACCCTTATTAGCATCATCATGTTCATCTTCTGGTTCTTTTTTCTTCTCAGCATCATCATCTTTTTCTTCTTCCTCTTGTTCATTATCTTACATTCATTTTAAGATATGTTAGTAGTCATATACATTTTTTTGTGACTAACATTAAATAATTTTATTACCTTTTATTGTTGGTCAACTTTTTCTTTATCCAATCTTTCAAAATATTTTGATGTCATTTGACATTGTAGCCAATGTTGCGTCTATCAAACGCAAATGCTCTTTCATTTCTACATCCTCTCCTTCTTCGCTTGTTCCTTCTCCTCTTGTCCTCTTTTGTGATATCCTCATCATTTGTTTAATTGAATGTTATAGATCTGATTTAAAAAAAAATTGGCTCTCTTTGTACTGGTTCATTTCCTTTTTTTATATGTGAATTTTCATACGCAACAGAGCCATGTGTAGCTATTCAATCATTTCGTTAAAAAAAGGTTAGTGAAGCAAATTTTGATGTACAATATAAATAAATTTATATACCCTGCTAGTGTTGAATATTGTGCTTGCTAGGTACTTCCATGTCAGGTGTTTGTGTGATTCCCAGTTGCATATTCTTAGAATTTTTGCAATGATCCTTTTTGCATATTGATTTGGGTAATTGAAATGCTTGGGATTACCTCATATGTCCAAACAATCAAGGCATACGGGAATCCCTTATCCCATATCCTTGGGCTTCGACATGATTTCCATAATTCTTGATAAATTCAATTGTCAACTCATATGAAAGCCTCCCCCATGGATATGTTTCAAACATGCTATTATCGTGAAGCATGTCATTGTGTTGAAGGTCAATCTTTATGCTCTCTTACCTTCCCAATAAAACATTTTCCAAGAAGTAGAGTTTTACCATTTTCAGCTTGTATTCTTCTTTGACTCCTTGCATTGCATTGAAGGAAAAAGTGAGGTTTTTTCTTTGTAATTGATTTTACTCCAGGGAAAATGGCGTCTCTCAACTTCCCCGTTGGTCCCCTCGCTTTGCGAATGAAAGGATATTATCCACAACTATGCCTCTTTACTAAGGTGAATTCCTTTAGCCCAAAGTTTATTGTGTTTCCATCTAGGTTGAAACATACTCTACATTTTCCCCACATTTTGACACTGTCTTCTAACTAGATGCATCCATCAGTAGTTGTGAAGTGAAGCTTTAGATATCGATGTCGAGCAAGTGTCTGAAACATGAATCCTTGAAGGTTTTTTATTGTCGGCCATTTAAAATTTTCTTTATTGTTGATATGACGGACATGCTGGAGTAAAGATTGACCATTTGCTTTGTTTTCAACATGCTTGGCAGCACAAGCAGTGGGTTGTCCTACAAAGGTAAATATATCATATAGCACAAGCAGTGGATCGTGGTCCTCTTCTTTCCCAGATTCTTCTCCTACAGATTCATTGTTTTCCTCTTCTTTATCAGAATCTTCTCATACTTCTTCTTCTTCATCATCATCTTCTTCGTTATTCTCTTCATCATCTTCATCATCTTCATTTTCTTGATCAGTTTCTTCCTCCTCATGTTTTGTTGATTGTGTTTCCATTCTTTCTGGTGTTTGTTGCTTGTGTTTTCATTTCTTGCATTTTTTGTTGTTTGTGTTTCAAAAAATTCTTCTGATTCTGGTAGTTGTTCTTCAGGTTGTTGCACTGCCATCATTTTTGTCATTCATTATTGTTCCTTTTTTACGAGTCATCGATCTTCTTCGACGTGATGGTCCTTCTGGTTGCTTCGATTTTTTTACACTTCTCTTAACTCGAGGCATTTATCAAACAAAACAACAGAATTTTAGCATACACAAAGTTATATACTGAAACGAGTATATAATTAGATACTAGCAGTATCTAATTTATACACATTATGCATAATCAGTGTAATCATGTTTAATGTTTCAATTTTTTTTTGTTCATAAACAAAAAGGAAAACCACACTACTTCTGATAAATTTCTACCTATTAGAGTATTCTATACATTTTACCTAAAAAAATTATTTATTCTTTGTCCATACAAACTAAACAGAATTCAGATTAGGTAACTTAGCATGAGCATGAAAAATTTTCCAACCCATCTTAAATGGTCGATGAACTGATTTCAATGTTAATGCCAAAACGTGTTAAGAGATTAAAATTGTGTTTCAATGTCATTGAAAGAATAAGCTAGTATTTTTATTAACAAAAAATTTCAAAATGTAAAACTTGTATGAACATGATTTTAGAACAAAAAATTACAACACAACCGAAAATAAAGTAATTTAAAATATTGTGATTCAACATAGATCTTGAACATGAAAGTATCTTGAAATGAGTATGAAACCTTCATGAAAGAAACAGAATAAAACTACGTAAATTGGATGAAGAAATGAACTACCTATTCTTAGATCAATGGTGTTAAGTTAATAACTCATGTTAGTACGTAGAAGTGAACGTCCAGTCATGTTAATATCTCCTGTTGATACCTCTACTAATTTTGAGGAAGAAAAAATAACAATCGAGATAAAATGATAATAATTAACAAGAATGAAAGCAGAAAAATTATTGAAATTGAAAAAACTGCGAGAAGGAAGAATTAAAAAGATGATTTTGCAAAAAAGAAAAAAATTAAAAAGATACAATCATCATTTTTTTTCAAAGTTACATTATAAATTTTGAGGGAAATTTTAGAATATGACTCAAACCACAACCTCTAGAGTATGAGTGTGAGAGCTTAACCAACTACGTCAACTTAACTTGTTAAAAACAGATGCAATCATCATAATTTTCATAATTACTCTTAGACCCGTGGAATATTTAAAAAATAAATAGTTTTTAAAAGGAAAAATAACTAATTATAAGTACTTCTAACGTGTAAGGTGGTAGTGTTTCTTTTCAATTGAAACCATGGCAGTGTTTTTACTTAGTCACGATCATTTTAGACAATTAATTAAAAATTCAAATAATAATTACAATTTTTTAACTAAATAATAACTAAGGGGAATTTGTAATTTTCATCATTTTTTGTGGGTGTATTTAACAAAATGTCTCTTTTTTTCTTAAATGGCAGGGATGGCTGAAAATTGCACGTGCTAAAACTAGAGCAGTTGAAATTTTATTATTTTCCTATTTTGCCCTCCTATATCACGAGCTGTGGGATGGAAAAGAGCTGTGAGTTTTCAAAATTGGCAACCCTACTGTAACGCGCTTCTTCCTTCCTCATCGGAAAAAAGTCACGATTTCTGAACTACCCTATTGTAATGATCTTTGTTTTCGAGCTGAGGGATTCATGCTGATACTGTTTTCGGATTCAAACCTTCTGTTTTCAGTGAACTGCTACTGTTTTACGACGAGCTGCTGGTGATTCTTATTCTCGGGCGAGTTGCTTCTGTCGCCTTTTCTGTTTATTCTTCTCCAGCGACATGAGTTATATTTCTTGATTTTCCACATTATTAAGTTTTTATTTACAATTTCTTGTTTTATATTGTTCAAAAAATTTGTGAGTTACATTGTAATTTCTTGCAATTTCATTATTTCCAGATTCTCTAAGTAGAAAATTTGTGATTGTTTATCTTTTATGTATTTTTTTACATTGATTTATTCTTTTAGTTTGTGTTCTTGTTTAGGGAATTTTCTTGTTAGATTATGTACATTGTTTTATTTGAGTCTATGTATTTTCTTCGTTATTCTATGTTATTGTTAGGAAGTATTTTTCTTGCTTCTTTTCAGACAAATATTATTCTGAGTCTTGCTTCTGTATACTGGTAACTAAATTATATACTGTCAGTATCAATTTTATGTACCATCTTATTATTTTTATGAACTTTATGAATCTTTGTATTTTTAGGCATGTTGAAGGTTCCTATTATTTTGTTTTATAATGGTAGGTGGTGTGATACCAATACATATGTGGATAATAAATTAAAACTGGCTTTTGTTGATGAGGATTCAACATTTGGAGTTCTATTAGATTTGCTTATACGTTAATTATGTTTGTCTGCTACACGAGAAAATATAGTTATGAAGCTTGTTCTTGGTGTTGGGACGACATTTTGTAATGTGTTGGAGTTGAAGGATGATAGTGACGTTTCATGGTTTATTTCTTTTGCAAAAAATATCTATTGTCTATTAGTTGTCGAGATTGGTCAAAATTTACAGATTTCAACTATGGTCAATGTTGGTTGTTCTAGGGTCGACACGGTTGTTTCTACTACTAGCAATATTCTTGTTAATCAACCATCTGATTGTCATTTCGTTGAGACTGTTGATGTGGAGAATGCTCCAACTAATTTTCATGTTATGGAGGGAGATCTATTTGGTAGCAAGGTAGAGTTGAAGAAAGCAATTCAAGTGATTGCTTTAAAAAATAACTTTCAATTTAAGATGATGAAGTCTAATGGTGAGCGTTTTGTGGCAATATGTGTTGATGACTCTTGTTGTTGGTATTTGCGTGCTTCAAGGTATCGGCATAGTATTTTTTGGATGGCTAAGAAGTATACTAGTGAACATTCTTGTTCAGTAGATAGTACATAAAGTGATCGTAGACAAACTAGTGCTATTGTGATCAGTGAGTGTTTAAAGGAAAATTATAAGACTAGTTGCTTATGAAAGAGTCGTCCAAAGGAGATTGTTGACCACATGCGTGCGAAACATGGTGTCCATGCTAGTTATCATAAAGTTTTGAGGGGGAAAGAAACTGTTATGGATTCTGTTTTGGGGTCTTCTAAAGAATCATACGCTGCCATTCCTTCATTTTTTGCAGCATTGCATGAAACTAATCCTGGTATGACATAGTTACTTATGCTTAGTAAATATAGCATATAGTTTAGTTACTGTTATTTTATTTTTTATTGCTTTGTTTTAGGTTCCGCTACCGATTATGTTGTGACTTCTGCTGGGGGGTTCAAGTATTATTTTATATCTAATGCTACGTCCTTAGATGGGTGGATACACTGTAGACCATGAATATAGATTGATGGCACGTTTTTAAAGGTGAAGTATGTGGGTATTTTGTTAACTGCTTGTTTTTTAGATGGTAACAACCAAAATTCCCGTTAGCATTTGCTATAGTTGATCTCAGAGAATGATGATTCTTGGATATGGTTCATGCGTAAGTGGCATTCTTGCATTGGAGATGTTGTTGATTTAGTTATTGTTTCAGATCGACACACTAGTATTTCCAAGGCCATTACTATTGTTTTCCCCGATGCTCATCATGGAGCAAGCATGTTCCATTTATGTCAGAATATAAAGACTAGGTTTAAGTTGTCGAATAACATTGATCCCATTTTTATGCATGTGTTAAGACTTATCTTATGCCTAACTTTGAGCGTCACATGCGGAGTTTGGATAAGATATCTCCATGCGTTCGTTCTTATTTGGAGGGAATTTGATTTCCTAGAAGGGCACGAGCTTATTTCCTAGTCAGCGGTATAACATGCTGACCTCGAATATTTCTGAAAGTATTAACAATGTTTTAGTTGAAGCATGTGAACTTCCTATCATACGTTTGTTGGAATTTATATATCAAATGTTTTTAGGTGGTTTTACGAGCGTAGAACGACGACATTTTTTTTTAAAACGAAGCTTACACCATCGGCTGAGGAACATTTGAGGGACGAGTATATAGTTGCTCAAACTATGTCGGTATATGTCATATATATTATTTAGTTACTATATGTTATTTTAACATAATGGTTATGTGTAACTTATTTTTACGGCTTTTCAGGTTGGTTCATCCGTATAAATGAATTCATGTTAGCCATGGCGGTGTCATGCATGTTTTGAACTTGAGTAGTCGTACGTGTTATTGATATTGTATTCAAGCTTTCGAATATCAAATGCAATTGTTCCTTTGTTTCGTCATCGGCTCTTGGTCTGCTACTCCCTGCTTCTCATTCATTCTTATGAGGTTTCGTCATTAGTCTCTCAAATGAGTCTTCTTCCTCGGATGGATAGTAGTCATTATTGGTTCCTTTCCTTTTGTCGTTGTCTCTTCGATTTTACGTAAAGGCTCCATGTATGGTGCTTCCAGTTCCTTCCAAGTCGGTACCATTCTTGTCAACACGATTCGAAGTTGTTTGATCATTTAATAAAATAAGGTTATTAAGAAGCAGATTTTTCAACAACAGTAAATAATTTTAAATACCAGTAATTAAATTACATACTAAGTTATTATTAAAAATAGTATTGGCGAAGTCATTCCACGAGGGATATACATGCGATTCCCAGTTGCAAATCCTTGGAATTGTTGTCGCTATCCTCTTGGCAAATTGGTTTTTCCTTGATGAAATGTTGGGGATTGTCTCATACGTCCAAACGATCAAAACATATGGGAAACCACCAACACCATATCACATCGCGTCTACGTGCTTCTGATAGTCTTTAATGAATTCGATTGTTAGTTCGTATGACAGCCTTCCCCATGGATATCTCTCGAATGTTTTCTCGTCATCAATTATATCGACATGTTGAATGTCAATCTTTATGCTCTCTTGACGAGCTAAGAGAAGGTTTTCTAAGAAGTATAAACGCGCAACCTTTATCTTATTTTCCTTTTTCGCTCCTTGCATCACATTTAATGAGAACGTAAGGTTTTTGCGCGTTATTAACTTCATTAATGGAAAAACAGCCTCTCTTAGCATTCCTTCCTTCATTCCCCCCTTTTGTATTAGTGGATACTCCCTACAATTCATCCCCATCGCTAGTGCAAATTCTTTTATGCCAAAGTTCGTAACATTACCATCAATGTTAAAGCTTACCCCTTCAATTTCGCTGATGGTATGACATTGTCTCCTCATTATATGCATGTATAGCTATGAGGGGAAGCTATGAATTTGCATGTCCGATAAGTGTCCAAAACATGTCTCTTTGAAACATCTTTGTTGCTTGGAGTTCAAAATCTTCTTTATCGTTGAAATGACAGAAATGCTGGAATAGAGATTTATCCGCTGCTTGGAGTTCCACTTGCTTGGCAGAACAAGTAATGGGTTATCCTGCATTGGTAATAAAATTAAATCACAGCAGTATCTAAATTATTGACAGATATCAGAATATAAAGATTTTCTTCAATTGATTTCATCTCAGATTCTTTTTCTTCTTTTTTGTTTCATTGCCTTCTTCTTCATTAGATTCTCCATCTATATCTTCATCATTTTCATTTTCATCATCCTCGTCTTCTTCTTCAGATTGTTTTTCCTCTTGTTCAAGTATGGGTTGTGTATCATCTTCCGTTGTAGGTTGTGTGTCTTCGTCTTGTGTTGTCTAGGTCAGTTGTGTTTCATCTTGTGTTTGAAACAATTCTTCATTTTTTGGCAGTTGTTCTATTTGTTGATTACCTTCTATTATTCGAAGTTGTGATCGCGTTCTACGTGATGGTCCTTCTTGTTTCTTTTTTTCTTTTAACCATTTTACTCATTGGGTCTTAACTCGAGTCATTTTTCAAAATAACAACATACTTTTAAGCAACCATATCTAAATTATTGACAGATTTCTACATTGATAACCCACTGCTTGGCAAAACGAACCAGTGGGTTATCATACATTGGTAATAAAATTAAGTCACACCAGTATCAAAATTATTGACATATATAAGAAATGTTATTACCTTTTGTAACAATTTTTGATACTATAAAATGTATCTAACATATTCATAAAATGCATGTAATGAGTTATACCGAGTATTCAGTAAATTAAAGACCAACATATAACAGATTTCGATACTAATTTTGGTCTTTTTATAAAATGCATGTAACAGATTCAAAATTATGCACATAATAAACTAAATTTGACTTATATTTTGTTAGGCTAATCTATATATTAGTAAATTCTACATAAGAGAAATCTAACACAATAAGGTTTAGTAATAGCTTTTGTAACTAAATTAGATACTAGAATCATATAGTTTTGATAGATTTAGTGAAATCAGTGACTTAATATGCATCTAAACCATCGAAAATAAAAAGACCAAAATTAGGTCACTAATTTAGATACTGTCAAAACATAAATTAAGAAGAATTTTTCATACCTGTGTTTGTTGAATGCTTGTTGAGCTTTGAGCTTCTTTAATAGCTTCTTCCTCGCAGTTAGATTTTCTTTCAGGTAGGAAGAATGACGTCTTCAATGGCGTCGTGTGGACGGTTTCAATGGCGTGGAGAGGGTCTGTTTCTCCGTGGGTTGGGAGGGTTTCGACGATATAAAGTATTTTAGTGTTTTTGAAGCGACAATCTGTTTGATTTCTAATCTAACAGTGAGTATCAAGGCATATTGACACGTGTCATCGATCTGACGATGGAAGGTGTTTCATTTTCCCATTTCTCTATATTCTCCAAAACGCGTGTTTTGTTTAAACCATCAAAACGCGCGTTTTGATTAAATGGAGCGTGGACTGGGCCATTCGCCTTACTGTAGCGCGTGAACTAGGCATTTAATTTTTAGGGACATAATGGTATATGGCTTCGCCATTTACCATTAATAAATGACCGCCTGACCATTTTTGCTAATAAAATCTTGGGCGACCATTTACCTACAAGAATAGCCCAAAAGGGCCATTTACCTACAAGAATAGCCCAAAAGGGCCATTTACCTACAAGAATCGCCCAAAAGGGCCATTTACCTACAAGAATGGGCCAAAAGGGTCATTCTTGTATTTCTAGAGTATGAGTGTGAGCATGACTCGAACTCACAATCTCTAGAGTATGAGTGTAAGAGTTTAACCAACTACATCAATTCAACTTGTCGAAAAAAGATGCAATCATCAAACTTTCATAATTACTCCTAGAACCGTGGAATATTTAAAAAATAAATAGTTTTTAAAAGAAAAAATAACTAATTATAAGTACTCCGAACGTGTAAGGTGGTTGTGTTTCTTTTCAATTAAGAACATGGCAGTGTTTTTACTTAGTGACGATCATTTTAGACAAGTCATTAAAAATTCAAATAATATTACAATTTTTTTAACTAAATAATAACTAATTACTTCTCTTCCTATGATGAACCTTGACATTCTCCGTAGTCAAATGGCCCAGATCTGCATTTCAGATCTATAATGTCAGTTAGGCTCTGGGCTCTGGGCTTTGGGCTCTTGGCTTGTGCAGCTCACGGTCGGCTTGTACATCTCATGATGAGCTTCATCTGGCCTCAACGACATGTCAGTGGCTGACATCCTAGGCACGTCTAAGACAGATCATAATTTTGAAAAATTATAGTTAATGGGCTGTTGGGTTGTTTTTTTACAGAACTTAGTAGAAAAAAACAGGCTTTACAGGTGAAGTTAAGTAAATAATCACAAAGATTTTTTTTTACAGAGTGACCAAATTTTTATAATTTAAACATAAAATCAGCAGTGGTTTAATGTGATTTATTATTTTCCTAAGTTATTTTTAGATATTTTTACCCTTTAATTTTTTGTCCATTTACTCAACTCTCCTTAAAAACCAATC
The DNA here is from genome assembly GCA_003255025.1 of Datisca glomerata. Taxonomy (NCBI): domain Eukaryota; kingdom Viridiplantae; phylum Streptophyta; class Magnoliopsida; order Cucurbitales; family Datiscaceae; genus Datisca; species Datisca glomerata. Next base: position 1,720,309 of record QANY01003152.1, read on the forward strand.
ATCCTATAGTTCTCCCTTTTTTTAATGGCTTAAGCAATTAGCCCAAACAATTAAATTTGCAATTATAGCCAAGTCTCAAACTCCTTCTCACAGAAGTCCATCTCTCACGTCTCCTCACTTGTCACTGCCTGTTTTCTTCTCCTCTCGATCATCTAGTAATGACTGCCTCCGCCGGGGCTTGTCGGGGCTTCGGCCATAGTCCCCAAACAACAAATCACTGAACAACATAATCAACGACTACGGACCATAATCCCCACCCCCAAAATAGCATCCCAAACCCTGTCGCCCCAACAACCGAAGCAAAAAAACAACAGAGAAACAAGCAGAGCAGATACAAACGGAGAGGGAAAAACAAAGAGAAGTTCATTAATGTATATTTTAGTGAGAGAAAAAATGAAAATATATACCTGGTGGGAACTGGGAAGAGGAGGATTTGTAATTGGGCTCGAGTGAGGGAGAGGCTTTGGATCTGGTGGGAAGGGGAAAGAGAAGATCGGATCGAACGTTGGAGAAGAAAGGAGAAAGGAGACGACTCAGCTAAGAAAATGAGGATTATAACATTGTTGGTTTGATACTGACGAAGAGAATGAGGAGAAGTGTTTTGTTGTGCGACCGGATTGATAATTTATAAAATAACATGTTTATGATATATAATTATTAAAGATAATATATATATATATATATATATATATATATTAAAAATATATTTTGATATATTAAAATATATTATGGTTTATAAAATTATTTTATAATATACATGTACATATTAAATTTTTATAATTAAAAGAATGATTATCCTTGTAAATATAATTTTTTTTGTCATTCTCTTACTTATGTTTTAGAAATAGATTATTTTTCTAAATAAACTTACTTATTTTTTGTACAACATATAATTTTCACTGGCAACAAAAAAGTGATACAATAAAATATCAAATATAACATCTATTACGTAGAACTCATCTAGGGCAAAGAGCCTCATGCCTACAAATAAAGAAGCTATATGCTCTTCATTTCATAACTTATGCTTAATCATTATCAAGACCTCTTGCATATTAGTTAAGTTAAGAAATTAAGTTATACCTCATCTATGCTTCACTCTCTTTGAGTCCCCTTTATCTTTTGTTTCCTAGGTTTTTCATATACAACAATCTCAAGCGAAATAGAGCAAGCAATGTTATGTAGTACTATGATTACATTGTTATGACGTGATAATATACATGACGTGAGACCACATATATACTTCAGAATTTAAAAATCATTTTCTCTGCACATAATCAATTTATCGTATTTAAAATAATATCATATATATTACCATCTCGTAACGATATTGAACACTACGATACTACATATCATTTTTCTCTTGTATGTGTGCCTATAACTAGAAAAAAAAGTCTCTTTATTCACCTTATTTGTTTAGTAATTATTTCTTTGCATTTTTGTTGTGTTAACAATGCATGAAAAGCTAAATAGCCATTAATCACTATTTATGTAATTAAAAAATAACATGACACGTGGCATGAAATGGTACCCTTAGGGTTAGATTTTCCCCTTCCCCATACCGTATGGGCTTATTGCACTCTAAGCTCTCAAAGGATAGGAGTGAGTCATAGTGCCCAAAATCTAGCGATGGATTTTATTTCAATTTATCAAAACTTTTACTCCCAAATTTGGTAAAATTTCCTTTAAAATAATGGTTAATATTGTTTTGACTTATTGAAATTGAAGAAGATGGCACGTGCTGTTGATACATGTCACGTGCTCTTTCAAGACTTACTCCAAACCCCCCATCCCCAAAAGTGCACTTCCCAGATCAGTCAATCTGCGAGAAGTTTGCTTGCCGTTGATTTTACATCCTCCAGTCTGTAGTTGTACTGTACTCATAGATATATTTCCAATTCCTATTTTTTTTAATAAAATATAAAATAAATATTTAAAAGAGAAATTAAAGTAGGGTGAGAACTGAAAGAAACAGAGGGGAGAGAGAGAGAGAGAGAGTAAGTAGAGAGGTTAGAGAGTTATTTGTATTTGTTTGTGGGTGAAGATAAAAACAGAGGCGCTTCCTCTTTTCTTTAGCCTTTTGGCATTCAAAGAGAAACCCATAGAGACCCAGAAATTTTAAAGCTCTGATATTTGGTTCTTCCTCCAAGTATCAGACGGAATTCATTTTATTTCTTCTGGGTTCGAAAGTCTGCTGCTTGTCTGGAATCTGGATTAATGATGTTTCCTTCTTGTAATCTTACTCTTTCCCTTGTTCTTACTGCATGTACACCATGTTTTGCTTCCGAGAAAATTTGAGTTTTTAGTTTCTTATTGGAGTGGCGGTTTCAATGCTAATTCTCCTCCATTTTTCTCTTCTTTTTTCAATATGGTTTCTCAAGTTCTCAACAACCAAACACAATAATGGGGTTCTTTTTTTTTCCTTTTTCCGTTTTCAAAGTTTGTTAATTTATGAAATGTGTTGGGATCTCAATAATGGGTCGTCGTTGAAATGCAGGATTATTTTGATTAAAATAGAGTCGATTCGATTTTGTTCTACTCGGATCTTCAGGTGAGCATCCAGTTATTCATCTGAAGATTGATTGACCAATATAGTGGGCATTATCATCGTGCTTTATGTTGATGTTTTTGGTTGCTGTTGTTGTTGCAGAGATCAGATATGGAAGAGGAAGGAAAGAGTCAGATAGGGAATAGAAGTAGTGAACCAGATTTTGTGTTACAGTGGGGAAACAGAAAGAGGCTGAGATGTGTTAAAATCAAAGAGCCACACACACAAAGCTTAACCAACAAATCCAACTGTTTGGGAAAGAAGAAAATCACTTCTCGTGTTGATCGCCGTGTTGTTTCGGCCGACGAAGAGTTTCCTTCTCCACAACCCCATCGCCCCAACAAGTAAGATACATGAGTAATTAATTTACCCAGATCACAAAAGATTCATGCTTTTTCCTAGAAAATGAGAGCAATCTGTCAATTGCTTATTGTTTAATTTTTCAGTAAAGGTTTTTCCGTTGATTCTTCTGTTTTTCCGCTGAATGCTAATCAGGGTTTTAAGAAGAATTCTTTTTCCACAAGTATTTGTTAAAGATTGTTGAGGAGCAAAATAAAATCTCCATATCTTCTGCATAAAAATGCTTAACAATTAAATCCCAGTAGTATTATTTGATTTGTACTACACATATAAACAGAAAGATGCTAGTATGTTTACAGTCTACATAACAAAATAAATAACGAGAACATATTGTGTAAAGGAACTTGAGTTCGCCAATGACGAATCAGAAAGCGTTGGTGATAACGTCGCCGGAGAAGGAGGACCGGTATTACATGACAAGGGGTTCAATGGGTGTAGATGAGAAAGTAATGGTAGATCAACTTACAAAGGATGATAGAATAGGAGGAGGAGGGGTGGTTTGGCCAAAGCTCTTCATTTCTTTATCTAGTAAGGAAAAGGAAGAGGATTTCATGGCCATGAAAGGGTGTAAGCTTCCTCAAAGGCCTAAAAAGAGAGCAAAGCTACTTCAAAGAAGCTTGCTTGTAAGTTTCTTCTTCTTCTTCTTCTATGATGCTTTTATCTTAAATAAATTTGAAAAAAGAAAGAGAAAAAGTTAAGGGTCTAAATTTGTGTATATATTATGGATGCAGCTAGTGATGCCAGGCACTTGGTTATCAGATCTGTGCCAGGAGAGGTATGAAGTTAGAGAGAAGAAGGTTTCAAAGAAGGTATTATTTCTATATCTAAATTCGTTCATTGTTTTTGCTTATGTGAATTTGAATCTGAATTTTGATCTGAATATGGATCTTTGGTTAAATGGGTAAAAAATGATGCAGAGACCAAGAGGATTGAAGGCCATGGGAAGCATGGATAGCGAGTCGGATTGAGGGATTTGATTAACAGTGGGAAATATAAATTTATGTTCCTTTTAGAGGTGGGAGAGAGATAAGGGGATAGAAGAGATCAAATCAATGTGAGAGAAGTTTAAAAAAGAAAAGAAAATTGTTTTCTGCGTTTGTTTTTGCAGAAATTGTTTTGGAAATTTTGAGATTGGACAAATAATACCAATACATTTTCATTTTACGTTTGCTGAGCTGAAAGAATTTGCTAAGCTCATTTTCTTTTTTAATTTTTAGCAAATGAGAGGCACCCAAGGTTTGTTGTATGCAGTCATGTCTTATAGAGTCATAGACATAGAACCTTCTCTTTGTCCATTTGGTCTCCCAATATTTTTAACAAAAGTCCTCCAACATTTGCTATTTTATTTTTTTTAAATAAAAAAACAAGGTAAATATAAAAGTGAAAATGCATAGTAACCTTGTCATATAGAGAAAAATATATTGTAACTATTTGAATCAAATAATAAAACCTATTCTAGTAATTCTTGAGTTTTGCTTAATCGATTCTGTAAAAAAAATTGAAAATAACCAAAATGAATCTTTGAAACAGAAATTGTGAGAGGAAGACAATTCAATCAAAATTAGGATATAATTTTTTTTTAAAAAAAGTGTTTGGATAAGTAACAAAAAAGCCGTGCAAGTGAGTGTAATTCTCATAAAAAAACTGAAATATAATTTAATGAAAGTGTTTAAATAAGAAATAAGAAGAGAAGAATGTAATGCAAGTGATTGAAGACTTCGCTATTTTGGTTTAGATGAGTAAATTATTAGATCCACCTACTCGTCAATTCACCTACACCATGGAGGCTGAGACATCAAAAGTAACAATCAAATCAATAATGAACAAAATGGATAAAAGAATAGATAATACAAGGACTTGTAAGAGATGGGTTTTTGGTATAATGAATTGGGTGTTGTATTTTGACCCCAAAAAAAATATATAGGGTGTAGAGAAGGAAACTAGAATCACTCACTTCAGCTTTTCCTTAGCGTTACACTTGGAATTTGGCCTCTTTCTCTGTTGTCCCCACACAATTCAATGCCTACACAACATTATTCTTTTTTTAAGTAATAAAAATAATTGAATGACAATATACTAGAAGACGAAAATGCTTGGCAACACACAGTGGAGCCAGGACTTGAAGGGCTTTCATCAGTTTGACAGTGAGTAAATCCAAATTGGATGAGTTCCTAAATTGGGTGAGCTCCTCCATTCAAACCCAAGATGCGAATTCTTTGAGCGCATGTCCCTCAGCAACAATTCTCGTGATATTAGCACGGATGCACAAATTCCGGACACTAATGACAACCCAAAAGAGTATCCAAATTGACTCTTATAAAGTTGGCACAATGGGTTCATACTTACTGATTACACTCAAGTCCTTGTATCCTGTTGGTAATTCCGATTAATTAAAGGTACCAACTGTCCAAGGTTTTCCAAAACCAACAAAAGAAAAAGAAATGATATTAGAATGTGACAACATATTTTTGCACTTCAAAATAAGATCTCACTCAAAGTGGATAAAGTACCTTTGAAACCCCCAACTTCTTTCCTCTCACCATAATTATCAGCCACTCAATGTTAATACAAAACAACACAATTGTAGCTAACTCCATCAACGCAAAGAGATGGAACGTTAATTTGAAATGGGGAATATATATTGCCTAAACAAAGGATTTTGTACAATTAATTAACGATCCAACTACAAAGCATTTCAAAATTGAAGCTCAGCGAGCTGCATGCTTTACTTTACCCCTCAAACCCTTTTCCTCCTCCCTAACAAAAAATAAACCCAGCTAACTATCATTTCCTATTTCCTTCGATATCCCCCTCCCCCAAATTTACATCATAAATTCCTATACTCAATATCAAATCAGCTATGTACAATCAAGCACCCGATATCCTCTTCAAATATTTTGGCAGAATCTACAGACCCAAGACAGGAACGAGCATATAGTCACTGAATTTCATGGCATCAATGTTGCATTACCATCCTTACAAAGTCCATAAAAAAGGCATTCCAGCACATTCAGGATGTCTAGTTGCTACTCTGTTGTTGCGCAAGGTTTAAACTCATAGTCGCGCAAATGCACAGATATTGCAAACCAATAGGCCTTTCTTGTAGCTCACCACATAACATCTGCAACCGCTTCTGCGGTAAACCAACTCAAATTAGCTATCACTTTTCAAAAGCAGAATATAAAACCCTCAAATTTGGAATCGTCACCTAGTTCCAGTCAGAAACTAAAACACAGCTTCAATTGGCAAGGCTTTACTACAACTCAATGAAGTATCTGAGACAATAAAATTATGGCTCAACCGACAATGTAATATCGCACACCTTTAAGCATCAGGGCTCAAATGTATGAGCATAGGCTATTCCTAAACTATGGGTGATATTCCTCAATTCCTAATTGATATTTGATTTATGCAATGGTTTATGGCCATCATTTCCCATTCTTTTCAGAAAACTCTGGAATAGCTCAATTTTTCTGGACTTTAAAAGTCGGCTTTATTCCCAAAATTAATCATTTAGTGGAAATGCAACCAAAAAAAAAACACTCGCTACTGATGCTAAGAGTTCCAGTGGCAAACTTCAGATTTTGGCAAGCACAAGTTTTTTTTTCTTTCCCATCATACTAATTGTTAATAGTCGGCAAGGAAGGAGTTTGGACGAATTTGTGCTTTTTTTTTCTTCGGAGTACATCTCATGAACTTGCTGTAATTTTTCTTGGTTAAAATGTTCCTTATCAAAGAAATATCCATAGCATAGTAAGCGGAAGGACATCATCAGACAATGATTATGATCTCATTTTCAGTTACCAAATCCTAACTTATATTTCTTTCCTTTTTTTAATGAATGTTTTAGCTTCATACTGCTCATCGGGTCTCTAGTAATTACAAAGTAGAGATATGATGTACACAAATGTGGGTGAAGGTGTGTTCTGTTTGGGAAGAATAATAATTGGTTTGGTGAGCCTCTTCATCTGCGCTTTCTCAATTATTATAACTTCTTTTCTGGGTAAGTTGCGCTTTCTCAATTATAATGGTTGTATCTTACCAAAGGTGACTTATGGTGTGTTTGGGAGTGCTTATGGCTAGAAACACCGTTATACATTGAAATAAGTTAAAAAATCATGTTATATCCATCTTTGTATGAAGCACTAGAATGTATAGGTGTATCTTGTATAAGTGTTCAAAATACCGAAATGGGTTTTAGACAACATTTGTCAAATAAATATGATTTAAAGTAATGTGTTTTTAGTTCACTAAAGTGCATTTAGAAAAAGCATTCCAAACTCACTCTTAATATCCTCAGCTTCATCCTCATTTCCCATCTCATGGAACTCTACCCTCCTGTTTAGAACTATCCAAATCTGAATCTTCAGATTTCATTTCGAATTGACACCTTTTAATTCCTCTCCGAATCACTAGGACATTAGTTTTGGTACTTTAATCTTCAATATTTTTCATTTACAAATCTTTTTATCTTTTTTATCAATGTTCTCGTTTATCCTCAAAAAAGCTATTTGGAAGCTTGGAATCACTCCGAAAGTCAAAGTGCTAGTAGGCGTGTGCTTCTAAAGTGAAATTATTCAAAGAGAAGCGCATATGTCATACTGCTAAATTGCCACTAATCCCTAAAGGTTAAGGAAAATTTATATATTTGAATTAATTCTTAACACTTCCTCATCCCATGTGACCTGATTGTTGATGAGTGTTTGAAATTAGGACCTCACCACCCATTCTGATACCATGCCAAATTGCTACTGATCCCATAAGATTAAGTTGTTGGGTTAAGACGAAATTATGTATTAGATTTACACATACCTTTCTCCAGTGCTCCTTATCATGTACCTCTGGTTTAAGATTCTTGGGGAATTAGACACTTGTTGGACCTTTCCAGAAGACATTCAGTCAGTATTTAGTCTTACATCTTTAGTTAGAATAGCTAACGAGAGGAAAGTCATCATGCAGGGATGTTTCATGCTAGCTACGCTTTGGGCCATATGCTCAGAGAAGAATGCTAGAAGTTTTTATGACTACTGTAGTGAGGTAGCTTTTTCTGTCAGATAGTATTTTCAAAGTTCTCAACAACCATGCTTAATTGTTTGTTCTTTCAATTGGAGAAACATGTAAATTGATTCGCTTTACAAGTGGATTCGTTATGCTTTATCTTAATTCTTGTAGATTTCTTCACACAAAATATAACCTTTTGTTTCTAATTATCAAAAAAAGGAGAAAGAAAGAAAGGTGCAGGGTAGCTGCTTTATAAGAGGACTCATTTAGAAGAACAAAAAAAAATGATGGATAAAAAGATTTTTACCTTGTTGTATACTGATCTGTTTCCAACAAAACCAGCCTTTGGGAGTACAAGGTCCACGAACAGCCCAAGCAACTCAAAATTTTGCTAACAAACCCCTTTCTCGGCTTAAAGGATAAAAAGCAACTATGCAGCAGCCGATGAATACTATAATGCTTCCAGGGTTATTGATGCTTTTGTGAACACAGAAAGAACGAAAGGTGCTTCTTCATTAGGGTGTATGGTTGTGGGCACGATCGTGTAACCCTTTGGGTCAGGATCAAGAACCATTTCACAAGATATTTCCCGAGAATTGACGTAATCAGTCCCACCAACTGATTCATGTAAGTATATATTGTATGCAGCACGATGGCCACGGGTTTTTAGAATCCTCATTCCAATGTAGAACATCAATGAATCATGACTAGATTGATAATTTCTGAAACCAGCTGATGTTCTTGAGAAGCTCACTCCCTAAACGACCATAATTTTGTAAGTATACAATGCCCATTGAAAACTCAGATGTTATCATACACAAATCCACTAGCAAATTCAAATTAAACGAATACCTGGGTTAAGGTAATGAACACGTGTATCGGAAATGATGCATCTGACCCAGAAGCTCTCAATCGAAACTGCGGATTTTGATGCCATGACTCATAGTCTTGGCAACCACCAGCGCTATAACCTCGCCATTGACCATGAACAGAATACCTCATTTCTGGGGGGTAGACACGACAAACATATATCGATCGGAAGTGAATTTGAAAATCTTGCCATGACATCCAGAATATTCCATTTTTTGACTGCTCAACAAGTACAAAAGAGGCACACATCAATAATTTATCGTTATATGACAAATAACTCGAGTCCAAATAATAGCAATGATGGCTAAAAACAGGAAAAAGGAAAGGGATTATTAATATATTTTTTCATAGGAGGGAAAATCATGTTTTCTTTGATTAGTTCATGCAGATATAAGAAATACAGGAAAGCAGCAGAAGTAACTAAAAAACCCCCAACACTGAGACATGTGACGCGGAAGCTGGAGTACAACCTGTGGGACATGCTTCACTTTGTGCTTCATCCTATCAGTCCATTCAGGAGATGAGTCAGACCATGGGCCATTCCACTCAACTTCATTAGCCCATGGATTTCGAATCTGAATAAGTTTGTGGCCATCCACCTCCCTGACCTGAATATTCAGTAAAATAAAGTTTTTCTCAGCTTACATTTCAATTTTATGTAAATGATTCCTTAGGAGGAGGCATTTCTGACTCACCTGAAGTAGCGAGTAGGCATGTCCTTGCACAATGCCACTTGAGGAAATATGTACATCCGAACCTGATGGACTCCCAGCACCAAGTAGAAACCCCTCTTGTTTGAAGCGTAACAACTGAGACCATAGTCTACCGCTTGCTAGATCGATCTGGGCCTGCGCACTCCTCATATCAATCTCCTCACCAGCACCTCCAGTAAGGTCTACAAGAGCATCCTGAACAAGACCTCCTTCTAAGGCTTCATAAGATCCATGCAATTTTGCATATGCCTTCTCTAATAGGGAAACCCAGAGCTCATTACTTTTCCTACTAGTAGCAAACGCAGGTTTCCCAGGAGATTCACATGGAAGCCAATCATCAACCACAACAGGAACCCACTCACCCTAAAGAGAGATGAGGAGCCAAGCACACAACAATTAACATACAAATCATAAAACAACAAAAGGAATATATCCAGGTTAATACGTCAGGAAGCTAAAACATTAATAAACAATAAAGCAATTTCCATTATGAGAGTCAGAACTATATCACAAGGATTTACTGTTTAAATTTTAATCAGGAAACCACGATTTAAAAAAAATATATATATGAGCGCATCTTCCATTCAATTATTAAAACAGGCAACATATTTGTCCACACTGCCTCTTAACCCAGATTCTTTAATTGAAGGCTTCCTTGCTAAGTTCAGAGAGTGAGTCTCAACTAAACTTGTTAAGTGTCAACTTAAGCCTCCCAATTAATGTATAGGCCTTCATAAACTCTTATCTTCTGTATAGTAGCATCAAGTAACACATTTTTTTACGAGTCCTTGCTAGACGTTCAACTTGCGAAATTTCTTATCTCAGAGAAATATGAGGAAAGATCTCCGAAAATTTCCCGCTCAGTTGCGGAAAAGTTTCTTCTCTCAGAACAGTAACTATCATCGAAAATTCAAAAAGACAAAATGGAGGAACAGCACCAATCCAATCCTTCTCAGATTACCCAAAGCATTAATTAAAACAGTAATGGTTAAGCACACTTATTCTACAGATGGCAACACGTATTCTTTCAATTATGTCATACATAATCTACCATCTGTGCAATGATAAAGAACACAACCGCACCTGAATACAGAAGCGAACAGTGTAGATTCCTTCGTCATTATACTCTGGAGTAATGATCACTTCCGATATTCGTGAAACTTCCGTTAGAACAGCAACAGCACTTAGGAACCAACAATCACCCAATCGTCCCTATTTAGAAGACAACTTACAGTAAGAAAGCTATACAGCAGAAACAAAAAAATTCTAGAGCTGTTTTGTCAAAGACAAACCTGGCAAACATCAGACGGATTGGCAGCCCCAGAAAATAAGCATGGCCGAGAATCAGTAAGGTTCTCTTTTACTATTTCAGCAGGCCTCATCCAATCAGAAACAACCTACATCGGAAACCAAATAGAATAAGGACAAGCAAGAATATCAAGCACATCAGGAAAAAAAAAAAGTCAAGAACTACCTGCAACTTGGCAGGTGGATTTTCTGGATCTACATATAATGACAGATCATTTGGAGGAAACTCCTGATCGGTAAAATGTGTTTCTCCCCTAGCAGATAGGGCTTCTTTAACAGCCAATTCAACAGAAAGCATTCGCTGGTTGACCTCTTCTTGAGTTTCTATTCGAGGTTTTCTAAATTTCCTGGCAAAAGAATCCACATCAACAATTACTCCCTCACGTTCTGACCTCCTTTTCCTTCCACTTGAATATTGCCCATCCCAATCCACATCATCCCTATCATATAGGTCTACATCTGCAGGATCACTATCCCACTCATCAACCTAAGTGAAACAAAGACGAAGCTATTAGCAAACAATTTGATCTATACAAATGGTAACTTAAGTTGTAAATCTAAAAATTTGAGCTTAACACTCCGGCATGCATATAAGAATGAGATAAGGCACATACTCTAGCAGGAGAATCAGCCCACTGCCAATTATATTCAGGGAAATCAATCAAACTGAACTCGGTTGAGCTGATAGCAGCATGAAGTGCCGCAATTTCATCTTCAGTTAAGCTCCTTCCCCAAAGGAAAACATCCATTAAATGCATCTTAGACTCAGCTCCCTCACTATCTGATCTCCCAAAAGCATCCATATCCGTGGGGGGTCTAACACCAACCCAAACTTCTGTTCCTTGTTCCCAAATGCTATTACCGATGTTCAACGGCAATCCAGTCTGGTAGCCATCAAACCCACCATCTAAATAGCAAGTTGCCTCACCCAAATTCGCATCTATAGTCATTGTCACAATATGCCATCTGCAGAAAACAGGAAAAATTTTCAATAACCTTAACCAGATGAAGAAAGATCATCGAGTACAAATAATTTAGTACTCATTCCCAATGCTAAGATATGGAGGTGTACGAAGTCATAAAAAAAGCCCAAAAACAATGCAAAAGGATAAAATAGTGAAAGGAAAAAGAAGCAATAGTTATCCACCAAATCCTGAGGAACTGCCTACATCATTTATATTATAAACAAAAATAAATAAATGTAAGGACCTTCCATCTGCAATACTAGTTGCACTGATACTCCACTCCTTCGCAACAGTAGATTGCCGGTCACCTTTAGTGATCAATCTGAGACCAACTTGTCCGGCCTCAATACCTTGCTCAGAACCAGCGACAAGAACTTCCCAACATATTTTCTTCTGAAACTCAGTGCCAAACAGACAAACAGGCCCTGATTCAGGTTGGATCATCACTGCAATGGAAAGGCTAACCTTTTGACTTTCACATATGCTCGGTTCAATTAAACCACAATGCTTGCCACATGTGGTTGGTTCGTCATCAAGAACACAGAACGCACCAGTGATTCCTGTCTGCGAACGAGTAACAGCCATAATTTGCATACTCAGATTCCTATATGATACTAAACAAAATACATGTGCCATCAAATGATAGAGTATTGAAGATTTCTCTGCATAAAAAAAATTCCAGTACTCCTCGACATAACTTGGCTGCCATGTCTTAAAATATACTATTTTATTCAAATTCTAAGAAGCAATACTTCCATGTGAAAACTGAAGAGCAAGCTCAAAATCAAACAAAGCAGAAACACAGAAACAGATCGACACTGCCATTAGATCCTTCGGAGGGCTAATACAGATACAGAGGCTAAGACATTTTTTATTAGTCGAGGAAGTATCAAAAATCAAAATCAGTAGAATATCAGAACTGGCCCTCTTCCTTCTTGTGAAGAATCAATATAGATGTAAAGGGTAAACCAATACCCGTTAAGCTTATCAATATAATACAGAAGATAAACTGTGAAAGAAACAATATTGGTCCTTGTTTTTTGTTCTTTCATTATAGAATGTAGTTCGCATAGTCACTTGTTTTTTCTTTTTCAACAATTGTTGGGGTTTGAATTTCAAATCGACCATTACTTACTTTTGCCCGTTTTTTCATATTTTAGTTACGAAAGCAGAACGATATCAATGGCAAAGTACCAGCATGAAAAAAGAAAATATTTGCAAAACTGATATGACTTAGAAGAATTCCTAACAATTTATAACTTCTTGATAGGAGATGTGTTCATAATTTTTATGAATACAACCAATTCAATAATTCCACCAAGGAATTCATAACTCTGCATCACTGGTATCTTTTATTAACATCATCAAAAAACAAAATTTTCTTCAAAATATACGGTAGGACAAAAACTATTAAGCAAAGCTAAGATGCAACATTCTGCTCAAAGCACCCTAAACCATCATGGCCATTATCATTTATAAGCAAACAGCAAAGATGCTGTTGCTTAACAGGTATACAAAGGTCTAACATCTCCTCATGCTTTAGAACCTTACCAAACTTTATGAAGAGAAATGTAAGATGCTCGATATCTTACAATGCTCAGTAATTTTGACAGGTTGATTACACAATAAGGGAAATTTCTCATCAGTAAATAAGATGTGGTATAACCACTATTCATTATTTTGAAAGCTCAATAAGTAAAGCATGCTAGAAATTAAAACATTCAGAAAAGGTGGCGTAATCAACCTGAAGAGCACGACGAGCTAGTTGAGCTGCACGTATCCTACGGGCAATGCTTGATACTCTCTCTCGTGCAAATGAATCCTCGAGAACAGAATCACCTCCGACAGCGCGCACTGCAGCAGCCATTGCTGCTGCCTCACGATTGCCCGCATTCGGAATAGAAGATAAGAGAGAAGCTTCTATTTCCTTCCATTTGCGCTCTTCCTTCTCCAAAAGAGCCTTCCTCCGCTCCTTACCTCTCCCCTCCTCTTCACGTCTTTGCATTAGGATTTCCTCTTCCATCTCCTTTTCTCTTATATAACTATAGACATTTTACAGAAAGACACTTAAAAACCCATTAAAACTGTAAACAGTCTTTACTATCCTAAAAAGGAAAGGTCATCTACCTTTCCTGAATAATCTCAAACTGCCTACGGTCCTCTGGCATCCACTTCTTTATTTTCTTAGCACTTAGGTCTGAGAACCCCATGCTATCAAGAAAGAGTCTCAGGCGGACCTCATCCTAACAAAGCACATGACAATTTGTCAGTAATTGAAAAAAAAAATCATAAATAAAAATAGCAACTGCTAAAACTCACCTGCACTCGCTCAGCTTTGGCAGTCAAACCAAGTAGAAGAAGCAAATAACCACCAAATTTATCCCACATGTATACCCATTCAGTATCAATTGCCTCCTCCAAAGCCAAAATTCGTGCATGAGCACACATTTCCCTCCTATGGTCAACATCATTAGTTGATTCACGGTAACATGCCCTGTACCTCATTCTACAGAAGAATGATCCAGCAACTATTTCCTCATTTCTTAAACGATCCCTCAATTTCATGACATCTGCCCTGGGAAGCACAAAATTTCCAGCCCTATCACGCATGATAGTAGGATCTCCAACCAAAAGAGCGGCTGAACTAGCAGATCTCTGAGGAGCCGAATATGTCCCGGATAAAGCATTTCTAGTCTGCATAAAAGACAAGGTTCAACTCATATTAGACACGTGCACAACATTTCTCAAAATCAAAACACACAATATTTTATTATTGTGATTTTGCTTGGGAAATCAGAACAAAAGTATACAAGACTAAGTTGTTCTAATGAAATTATTATTGCAATCCTCCTATGGTTTCATCAAATAAAATGCACTTCTACTATAAAATGTAGAATACTTGACAAAATATTGGAATAACCCATATAAATTCCCACATTCTCTCTGAGCAGATATCATAATTTCTTAAGTATAGATTCTTTTATCGGTATAATTTCCTAGGTATAGATGCTTCTCTTTTATCTGTAAAAGTCATATCACTCATGAAAGACCCAAATAAAGGGAAAAGACAAGCCCAAAAGGGTGATGCGACTATGTTCCATTGAGTAGCTAGTCTTTTCAGTAACACAATCTGGCAGTTTTAACTCAAGCACGATGTAATACTAATAAGTATGGATTAACCTTATGAGAAGAGGTTTGACTATGGTTAACAGACACTTTTTGTAAACAGTCCAGTGAATCACAAATCATCTCCTCTTGCACCGTCCTTTTGTTTTTCTCTTTAAAGCAAATTCAGGTTGTTTTCAGCCTCTGTTGGACTATGCCTATGACTGTGATGTTGGAATATTGTCCCACATCGCCTGGACTTGCCCATTATGTGCTAGTTATAAAACTCTAGTATCCCTCTCTTTAACACCTATGTTTTAAGGAGTGATCGGGCTGGATTTTCAACTTGGTATCAGAGCTTGGTTGGGCCTTTGTTTGTGCCGCTTTAGTTCGGTTCTTTGTCTGCTTAGTTCGGATTGTTTGTGTGTTGGAATATTGTCCCACATCGCCTAGACTTGCCCATCATGTGCTAGTTATAAAGCTCTAGCATCCCTCTCAACACCTAGGTTTGAAGGAGTGATCGGGCTGGGTTTTTCAACTTGTGAGAGCACTTACTGTTTGGTCTGAGGCTTTTTTTAAGTCTGTTTTTGCTATATGGGTAGAGATTCTATAGGGCTTCAGGGTTTTATTTCCTCTTTCTCAAACTTCTAATAGCCTTGTGGGTACCCTTCGGGAACCTCTGTTTATAAGGTCAACAGTTTTATTGATCAGGCGAAAAAATGAAGTCCATTGTCCACCCAAACCAAGATGTTGCGATATTAATCAACTGAGGATTGTAGGATTAGATTGCACCAGATTAGCATCAAACATTATACTATAACATATTAGCATCTGAACAATAGAAATTACATAATGGACCAAAGTTAACGGTTGAAAAACAGTTTACGTGTGTATTCATCTATTTAAGGTTTTTCGTGAAAAATACCTACTTTAACTGATAAAAGTTTCTAGAATGAGTTACTGATACTGCGAGTCAAAGATAAACATACAATAACATAAGTCATGGAATATGGATAAATAAAACAAGCAATACGATGCAAGTAGCTACCAAGGCATCTTATTACTATTAGAAGTATATCTTTATTACATATGACAATGGTAAGAAAACATGTATTAGATTCCCAAATCATATAAAAAAACTACCTTTGTGGCGGACCGAGAAATTGCTTGAACAATGGTTTCCTTACTAAGAAAATGAACTGCATCTTGCATCATCTAGAATTTTTAACATAAGAATCCAGTTAGGCCATTTATAGAGAAACAAAATGGACACCATGGTTCTACAAGGAAAGAAAGACATCACAATAAAAATTATCCAAAAATAAAGTTTTCCCCCATTTACTCTGTAAAACAAGGAACTTGAAGAAATTTCTATATTAAGAAATCAGATACATTTTTCACTAACCTTCAGAGTCAAACATGGACGAGAGACAGCAAAACCAAAAGATACAACAAGAGTAATTGCTGATACAGCAGCACCAGCAAATGGTGGATAAATATTTAAACTTGCAACAACACCCCAGCCCTCAGTTGCCAATGCAATCCCATAAAGCACAAGAAATGCAGCACTGTTGAGGAATTCAACTCCAAAAATGTCAGATGGTCAATAATTAAGCTCTATTCAACGGTCATACATAGACGAGAAGAGATTGTCAATGAGAGGAAAAGAACTACGACATGAGATTTTAAAAGACTAAAAGAAAAGGAAAGACCTGACATTCTTCCCACAGTCTGCATGAGCATCATACACGTATACAGGGAGAACTCTTGGAGAGTAAACTACAATGGGAGGTGAAAGAAGAACCTGCAAAGAACAGAACATAAACAATAAAGAATGACGAATGAACACATTCAAAATCAATACAAGAAGACAAAAGAAAAGAAAAATTAAAACAACCCAAGTTTAATTTATTTAACCCACCGTCAATGCCCTTCCAGCAAGAAGAAATAAGAATGTAAAATATCCA
Organism: Datisca glomerata; assembly: GCA_003255025.1. Classification (NCBI taxonomy): domain Eukaryota; kingdom Viridiplantae; phylum Streptophyta; class Magnoliopsida; order Cucurbitales; family Datiscaceae; genus Datisca; species Datisca glomerata. The sequence continues at coordinate 1,737,143 of QANY01003152.1, forward strand.
ACAGAAGCTCCAACAAAGGGTTTATCTGACATACAATATCAATATAGAATCAGCAAAGAAGTTTAGTCGTATAGCAGAATTACAGCAAACTTTTGGACGAGAAATGGCAACTGTACAATAGAGGCAAATAGTCCGTTCACCTTCAATCCATCCTACAATAAATGCTGCCAAAGCCAAGAGAAATGCAAGGAAACAAACAAAGAACATCTGGGTCCTCGTCAAGTAGAAATTATTTGAAGCCCAATGGTGGATAACACCAATAGCCAGCACAATAAGGAGAAGAACCAAAAGGAATGCTACCCCAATCTGTTGAAATTGAAGTAAGGGAAATACAAATTAGAAGTCAACCAAAGCAGGAACCAAAAATCACAGGCATTATAGGTCTTCCCTTACCGTCCATGGTTTAACAACAACAATAACAGCAGATATAGCGCCCAGAAGAAGAAGAAGGCCAATGAGAAGAAATACATGTACACCTCGAGAAAGCCTCCAATCATCATCTTTCCTGCAAAGAAATTCATGTTAACAAGGTAAACAAGAAACATTAATATGGTAAAACCCCTCCCCATGAAGTGATATTGTCTAAGACAGTCGGATATACCATACTAAACCTAAATCCAAAGAAGGAATTGATTCTAGTAGCAAATTAAGTGGTGGCAACGAGAAACAGCCCTTTTCCGGACCTTCTTTAATGGATGATTTGAGTAGCAGTTTACTCACCACTTGTAGAATCCAGAGCAAAGAGAAAGCAATGCTGGAATGCACAACAAAGGAAGTAAAGCAGCAAGGAAATCCCCATTCGTGGGAACCTCATCATCTCTAGATTTCACAACCTCCAAATATGATATCCCACAAAATGAAACAAGTACGGCTACAAAAAAAATACAGAAGAGAAAAGGAAAAATAAGAAAGAAAGATTGAAGATGTATTTCAGCTGTCTAATCAAAGAAATATCTCTAGACCACTGACCAAAAAAACCACTTGCTGGGCTGTTACCTGTGAATAGGGAAATGGACACAGCAGAAGATAGAGAAAATCGATATGTTGCAAACCATGAAACTATTGGCAGCACACCAGTAACGACCAATGCAATTGCTGACGCCATAGCCCAGCCAAGGTATACTGATGATGCATAAGGAGAAGAAAGGCTATTCTGGTCATCAGTCCATCCCTTGTACTTCAAATCTTCCAAAGGTTTGGCAGACACAATTGCACCAAGAGCTAATACAGATCCAGTAAATAGCGACATACAGATGACAAGAATAACACCCTGAAATATACAGAAAGACGTAACTAAAATCAAACAATGGGTTAAAAACATTTTATATTGTTTAGCTCTTTGTCACTTCATAGATGTCTTACATTAACCTAAACAATTCACATTGTTTAATTTTCTAATGAATATGATTACATGAGTGATACGTCTGACTCATTAGTGTTACACCTATAAATTTTCAAGCTTAGTTCAAACCCGAAAAGTAGACAAAAATAATTTCTAGAGTCTAGGAAAGTTTCTAAAGAGTATAGGTCAGAAAAAAATTTCTAAAGAGCTGGGAATTCCTGATTCACATAATTGTTATTCTTATTTGATTGATCAAGTAGAGTTACTACTGAGGGAGGAGCACAACCAGGCAGGAGCAAGATCCACAACTATAATTGATAAATTGGTGGCAAATCAAAATATTATAATACAAACCTCCTTTTTTCCACGAATTTGATGGCTTCCTGCGGGACCCACACATTGTGCTCGAACAACCCAAAACTGGTAACCGTTATGAATCCAAATAGGAACAGAAATGGAAAGACATGCGACAATGAGTGGGACTGTTAAGGACAACCCCAAAAGAACTGATGATTTGCTGCAAAATGAAGAAAGAACTTTTATCCATAAGAGGTGAACAAGCTAATGCTTTTCCTTTGAAGATAATAACAAGAATAAATCATCAATATTGTAAGAAGTACATATGAAGCAGCAGATAAGCGCACAGGAAGATGTCTTCAGCTTTCCAATTATAAAGAGATACAGAAAAAAATCTCCAGATGATTAGCTTAAAATTGAGCATAGAAGTGACCTTAACTTTCACTCAAAACTCTAAGCTACTTGGAATAAACAAACGAATATTTACATAGATCTATAGTGCCTATATTGTCCAATATTTACTTTTTTCTTTATTATTCAGTTAGAATTCTTCGGAAAGTATCATGAGAATATTTTATGTAATATGAAAAAACACGGAATGACGGGTGAAAAAGACATACCTCAAAAATGAAAGTAGAAGTCCCACACAAGTGCTGAGCAGCCAAGCTATGAAACCATACTGAATAGACAAAGCATAGTAAAGGACACAGAAAATACAAATAGTATAATTAGCAATCACTTTAAGAAATCTAAAAAATAATCAAATGATAACACTCCTCAAACATATCTTCAACGAACTATCGACTACACTCCAACCAAATAAACCCCAAGAACATCCAATAAAGCCCTCTTCTTCTTCAAACGAAGATGTGGCACGTGCAATTCACCAAAAATAAAGTCATGGAATACAACTCAACTATGACTATAAAGCCTCACAAACTTGTGTCAACAAAAGGGCAAGGAATGAAGAGGTGATCCAAATATTCACTACCGATGTAACACATGACATGACACATCTTTGAGGAGACAGAAACATGCGTGAAAATGTTCTTTGAACAAAATCATTCGTGTTGATCTTTCTATGGGTTAATCACCAACAGAAAATCTGGACCGTTCTGGGAATCCTAATATTCCAGATTTAAACAGTGGGAACAGCAGATTAACGAAGTGAACTAAGGTGCCATGGTGGGAGATTATCTGGACTGCTCTAGCAGGGATACTTGCTGGAATATACGCCTCGGAAGAAACATAAACGACTGGGAATTGCAGGACCTGCAGGGCCTTTATAATATTATTTATGCTCATCGCATTATGAGAGGGGAGGAGGACTCGGTCGGTTGGATAAAATTGGGAAACTCTTCCTTCTCGGTGAAGAGTTTTTATATGCTGTTAGATTCAATGGCGAAGGAGTAGATTCTTCTCTGTGGAAGAGTATTTGGAAATCAAAAGCCCCCCCCCCCCCCC